>JBBPMX010000039.1:0-39840 GCA_038090515.1 Pulveroboletus cf. viridisquamosus | reverse complement strand
ATTACCTTTGCTAATTAGTGTAGTGGGCAATCACTGCCCTTTTACTTAGGTGAATATAGTCGTTCCTGCTACTCCTTGGGCAGCGGCTGAGTGGGCAATCACTGCCCTTTTACTTAGATCTTTCACACCTGGTACATGGCGGGTGCATTACAATCACCAATCTGGATAACTGTACTCAACATGTTGCCGTCAGGGGTAGTCATGGCTGTCCGGTCCACATGCTCCGGGACAATATGGATCTGCTCGTAGGCATCTTGGCCATCAATTATCGAGCGATACTTATGCAGAGCAACCCTCCTTAGGATACCATCGATATCTGGTAAAGGGGCTGACAGTTTTTTGGTATTCTTATTGCGTTCTCACAGATCCACCACTGTTCGTAGCTTATCCGTTCCCACTTTGCGAATGAGAAGCATCGGAATGGTATTTCCTATACTGGTGACTTTCCACTGTCCTGAGGCCAGGTAAGCTCTCCGCTTCTCAATCCACTGGGGTCGTAACGCCTCAGGACATCTTGAGGGCCGCCAGGGATAAATGCGTTCCAGGTCAATAATCGGGATAGTATGATTGATGGCCTGCAGAGGAGGTAATTCTGTCTCGCTTGCCTTGGCACACAAAGGTTTGGCTAACTGGATCAGCTTCTTCCGAACCAGGTCAAGCTTCTCGTTAAGTAAGTCAGTCGCTCGCAAGGCGAGGACTTTCACCTGATTACCTCTAATGGGCAAAGCTTTAGCGCTTCCTATAACTACTTGAGTCTCATTCAGTCCCATGAGGACTTGATGCTGGAACAGGAAGGGCATTCCCAGGATCAGGTCGTAATTGAGTAAGTTCACGACATCAAAGTAGTGCTCTTCGTTGATAGTTTGATACTCAATACGAGCTCTGCTCCCAAAATTGATCTTCGACTGGGATCCTTGAATGGCCAGCTGGACAGTTAAGGGTTTTTCTAATGCAAATCGCGGTATTCTGGCAAGAATGACCCAAAATAATGTCTCAATTGTCACCCAGCTGCTTTCTCATCATGAAACATGTTGACATTCTCAAAAAGGGGCTCAAGAAGCTTCAAGATGAAACATGTGCACGCAAAGCTGCACTTGAGGCTGCCTTAAAGGCTAACCAGCTGATTTCGGCAGCAGATGAAGAATGGATAGACAATGCTGGGAATCTTGTGAATGAAGTATGGGTGGTTGATGAATTAGAGAAGGCTATGGACTATGAGAACACTCTCAGCAGGCTGAATTTTCAGGATGAATCCATTGCACAAAATTTAATGGAGCTTGCTATAGGTGGCCCCTCTCTAGAAAAAAAGCGCAAACATATGATTGGTGACATTTTTTATTGCTTAGAATAACGCAAGTTTATTATAGGTTGTGCTGGTTCTGGGCCACTTGCTGACCAGCAAAATGGTATACAGCCACAGCAGCCAAAGGAGGTTCATGGAAGCAAAAAGGAAAATGCGTCACTCGAGCAAAGGATTGAAATCTTGAATTGGTATCACACTAATGGCAAGGTTCAGTCAAAAACAGCAAGGCATTTCAATACTGTCTATCCCACCCTTCGTCTCTCACAGCCAAGAATTTCTGAGTGGGTTAAGCACGAGACAAGATGGCGAGAGGAGCATGAGAGCAGTGGTGGCCTATCTCGCTCAGTAAAGTGAGTGTGCCAGACACAGCATCCAGAGGTAACCGAAATGTTGGACCTTTGGGTTCAAAAGGCAATGGCTGACAAGCTATTGCTAACGGGCGAAGTTCTTCACCAGAAATGGAGGGTATTTGCTGACATTGCAGGTATACCAGATGATAAGCATCTTAGCCTCAGTGAAGGATGGTTAACCCGCTACAAAGCACAGAACAGTCTTAAGCATGCGAGAACTGATTAAAGTCCAAGGCTACAGGCCATGCGACATCTTTAACACTGATGAGACCTCACTTTTCTATGCATACATCACCTCTTTGGATTCAATTTGAATGAGAATCTGACCTGACACTTAACAGTATGCCGCCAGATCAAGGACTCGCTAACAAAAATCACTCTGGTATCAAAGCAAAAAAAACCAGATTGACCTATCTTCTCACAACGAATGCTGATGGCTCAAGAAAGCTCCCTCCGCTTGTCATTGGAAAGGCATATAGGCCACGTGCGTTCAACAATAAGACTGGGTCCGAACTCAGCTTCAATTATCACAACAACATGAAGGCATGGATAACAGCCATGCTATATCAAGAATGGTTATCTGATTGGGATGCTAAGCTCAGGCAAGAAGGGAGAAAGGTTCTCCTTTTGCAGGACAACTTCTCAGGTCACGTTGTAGGAGCCTGCGGCTTCCTACGGTTGTAGGTCCCACTTTTCAGCTCGTCCATACGCCCATCAAGCGTCCTATTCGTGTCCCGAGTCCTTCCGTACCATCCCGAGGTCAGTCCATTTTGTTTCCTGTCTATCCGTTTATCCGTCTCGTCTATCCGGTTCCGGCCACTATGTATCCGTCTCGTCCGGTCCGGTTCCGTCAACCGGATCGCTTATTTAAGTTCGTCTCTCGCTGGTTCTATCCTCTATTTAGTCTCGTTTGACTTTGGACTACGATATCTTGTGTTTCTTGCCATCTTGCTACCTAGACTCGAGTGTCCTTTCAAAGGGCCTCGGGCGTTGTCATAGCTACCAAGTCCAGGGAAATGCCCGGACTATAAAAGTCTTGTATCGAGATCTTGAATCTCATCAGTTTGCTACCCACTGGTCATCTCCCATCGTCCGAATCCCCCTCTCCTGATCGTCTGGATTGTTCTCGACATCGTTTCCCTCATCATTGTCAGTATCCGGGTCCTCGTCCTTGACCCCTCGTTCGTATCCGGCCCTCGTCCTTGGCCGGGTTTTTCCCTTATCATCGTCAATCTCCCCTATCATCATCAATTTCCATTTCATCATCGTCAGTTTCCTTCGTCTTCGTCATTTCCCTTCGTCTTCGTCAGGTTCTCGCATCTTCGACTCCTATCGCCCTCGATCTGGTCCCATCCATGACCACATCCGTGCACGCCCGGTCCTCATTGTTGACCGGATTATTAATCTCCTACCCGGAACATCATCCGGAACCATTTCGTCTCGCTCTAGTGCACCGAGGTCGGTTGTAATCGTCTGTCCCCGGTACTAACCCTCTACAGAACCCCTTGGGATGAGGAAACTCGACCCCCTACCTACTACACCCCACACCACTTTACTATCTTTCAACGTCATACTGGATACACTCACCAACATACACGTTGAAAACTTCGCACCAAACTTGACCTTGCATATCCAACCTAACGACCAGGGAATCATCAGTTCCTTCAAGAGTCACTATCGTTCGAGGTTTATCCAACATGCTATGTGCCATTACGATTCAGGAATGACACCCTCACTGATTTATGATCTTAACCAGCTTGAGGCTATGTGCCTTGCTGATAAAGCCTGGGGTGATGTTGATACAGCTACAATCTGTAACTGCTGGTGAAAAGCAGGTATCTTACCTAGCTTTGATCAACCTCCGATTCTTCCCTCTCTCCCTATCTCGTTGCTTGTTTATCCTTCTGGCTCAACCCCCCCCCCCCCCCCGACGACCCTATTATGCAAGCTAAGAAGCATATCCAGGGGGCTCTAGACAATCTTGTGTCATGCAGAGCTCTCCAACTATCAAATTGAATGGCCATTGCAAATTTTCTGAACCCTGAAGCTGAAGCCCATCACATTGTTGACATAATGGACGAGGAGATATACGAAGTTGTCATGGAAGTGAAAAGAATGTGCGAGGAGTCAGTCATCATGGAAACAAGTGACATGGGAGATGTTGATGACATGCTGGTTGAGCCAGCGGCAACACGTGCTGACCTAATCAAGGCAGTGTTGTTGATACAGAGGGATACCAAGGAGCTCAATGACCCATTTGCATGTAAGCTCGAAGCCATGCTTGATACATATGTGCAGAAGACACATACAAAGGGTATGGCACACTTAAAAGACACTACTTTAACACAATATTTCTGCACAAAGGATGTGTAATGTCACTAGTACAGAATTCCTAGCTAAATAGATTTTTTTGTTGGGCACCAAGTGATCTCTCACAGACCCAATACTCCCCCATAACTGATAGCTCAGACCCCAAACCGAGGGGTATTGGTTAGGAGGGAGTTGACTGTATATCAGGGAGAGACCTGGGCTATGTAAGCTTGTGCTGATTGTGGAATAATATATCACACAGCCACCATCAGTGGTGTGACACGACTTGGTTCAGCAACCCTCTTGGCCTTCTAAATGATGGTGCGGACAAGAGCAGCCAGAAAAAGAATTGAATCTAGAAAGGTGTTCTCTGGAAAGAGGACACCATCCAAATGAACTGCCACCAAACCTTCCTTGAGACCAGTCAAGAAACAGAAACCTTGAGGAGGTGGTGCAAAGTGTTCTGAGGAGTGACCCCAGTGAACACCAGAATTGAATCTTGATGTGTTGTTCCTTGTATGTTTATTTTCTGGCACTCTTGTTTTCACTTGGTGGCTGATGGATGTGATGGCATTAGATTGCTGTGTATGTATATCCTGGGGATCACCTCAACCTTGCATGCACATGCAGGTCTGTTTGAGAGCTCTTGATGGAGGAGTGCTTGATGTTTGTATGGAAGATGGATTGTTCATTGACTGGTATGCCGAACTGCCCACCCAACAGGATATGGAAATCTGATGTTTGGCTCTGCTTGTCATATATGCAGATTTGTGTGGCACTTAAAATGTGCAGAGAAATGGAACAGGCCTGTGGAAAATAAGCGCCAAGGGTTGTTTGAAAAATGTACTGCAGATGTTGTTCAGGTGGCAGCAGGTTGCCTGTGGCCTGATTAAGGTTGTTGAGCCAAACCATAGGGAGAATTCCCTCCCTGGGTTGATAACTGACTATAGGGAGTGTTTTTGTAGCTTATTTGTAACCATCTCTCTGTGGTGAGTGTGTGTTGAATGGGGGGGTTAGGGGGGCGGAGCGCCCCGAAAAAAAAAGAAGGAAGTAAAAGATTGGTGGGAAGTAAAGGTGGGAAGTGAAGGAGGAAAGGAAAGGGTGAAGAAGAAAAGGAAGTGTGTTGTGGGATAAGAAGAAGGAAGGGAGTAGAATTGAGAATGAAGGAGTGTAAGAGTGTTGGGTATTTGTGTGAGAAGTGGAGTGTGTGTGTGAGAAGTGGAGTGTGTGTGTGAGAAGTGGAGTGTGTGTGTGAGAAGTGGAGTGTGTGTGTGAGAAGTGGAGTGTGAATGTATATGAGCAGTTAATGGAAGTGGAGAAGTGGGATCATAGAGTAGAAAATGGTGATGAGTATGAAGGAAGTAGTGGGAGATATACAGTGCTTTGCTGACATGGTCTTCTGTAGGGTTTGGTGGATGGCTTGAAAGGGCAGTGACTGCATAGAGAATATCTGGGGGAGTGAGTAGAAAGAAGGTAGCATGTGATTTAAGGTGTTTGAAGTTGAGTTCTTGCATGGACTTGTTGAGGGCCTTCCCACCATGCCAATCCAGCCTGTTTAAGACTGTATGATATTTTGAGTAGGTGGAGAACTTTGTTCTCTTGGCCAGGAAGTTTAAATCCCTGTGGCTGTTGCATATAGATCTCTTCATCCAAGCAGCCATATAAATAGGTACTGCAGATATTTTTACGGCCTTGATATGTCAGTTTTCCAGGGCATCTAGTGCAAGCATAAGCTACAGTGTCTCAAAGCACACAACTGAAGAGAATATTTGATGAAAGTCAAGTCCTTCAATCTGGGAAAAACCCTTCATAACTTGTCATGCACACTTTTGACTGTCTGGTTTGACATGAAAGACCCATCTGTTCTTGATGACCTGCTGATATTTAGGGTGGCTTACCAACCATGAATCAGCTTCAATCCTGCAGAATCAGTGTATGTAATCACCTTATTCAATAGATATATGACAAGATCTGCTCCCCCTTCCTGACACAGTTTCTCAACATTCTCCTTGCTAAGGGTGATAGGAGATGATGGAGATGCAGCATCTTTGGGTGATGAAGAAGGGGTACCTGGGAAGTGACCTGGTTCTTGGAGCTGGAGCTAGAGCCCTAGAGGGGCCAGGCTCAACAACATTGCACCACTGAGAGGTACGTTCTAGTCAGTTGTCACCATACATATTGTCAGGCTGCCTGGGAATTGGGAATTCATGCTGAGGGCATAGTAGAGGAGCAGGCATAGGAGGGTGAGGTTCCTTTTCAAGGTTGGTGAGAAGGGAATGGAGCATATCTAGGCAATGGGGTATGAGGAGTGGATGGGAAATTGGAAGGTGGAACAAAGGGAGGAAACTTAAGGATGGTGTTGATTCTCATGACTGACAGAAGGTGGTGGTGGTAGCTGCACATTGTCTCTGTCAGGAACAGGGTCATGGGCAGTGGGTTATCTGTGAGTTGAAGTCTTACACTTAGAGAATCACATTTCATCAAAATAAGCATGCACAGATATAAAAATGATATTGGTGGGAGAGCACATAAAGATGTAATTGCTCTTGTGTCCAGGAGCAACTCCTAGGACTCCTAGGTACACCATAAGCTCTGACTTAAAAGCCATTTTATTGGTGTGCACATCCTAAGGGATGAATACATATGCTGTGCATCTAAACATGCACAAGTGGCTCATTTCAGGCTTTTCCTTGTAAAGGAGCTCATAAGGGGTATGCCAGTCATGTTGGTGAAGTGGTATCCTATTATACAAATGGCAAGCTTGTCTATGGCAGTGTGCATAAAGCATTCAGCCCTGCCATTCTGCTGTGGAACAACATGTGGGGTGCTCTGGAATGCACAGATCCCATTGTTTGCCAAGGGCTTATCAAAAAGCATGAGATTTGTACTCTCCTCCTGCATCAGACATCCATTTTTTGACTTTGGCAGAAAACTGTGTCTGGATCATTGATAGGAAATGTTGGTGACCATCAATGCAGCATCTTTCATGTGCAAAGAGGTCATTCAAGCAAAGGAGGTGGTAATTGTCCACAAGTGTAATAACATATTTGTGAAGCCTCATGTATGATGTTTTTGCACATGCTTCTGAACCTCCTTAGAGGGGTGACCTAACCAGCGATGTAATGTTTCCTATGTAAGCTAGTTTCTAGTGTGCATATCCTTAGAGACATCTGCTGATTCCAGAATGTACATGTTAGGGTCTAGTAGGCCAGGAGTAAAGGGTGCCGAAATGTCACCATCTCTATACATGACAGTAATCTGTTGAGTATCACCTTTGACTTTGGTGCCTGTTACAATTTATAAGTACACTTTATTTCTTTTTTTGTCTCTTTTGATCTGTCCTAGGACTTATTTCTCCTTGCTTAGCTCTCGTTATGCTAAGCTCATAATCCTTTCCATCACATGCTTGTTTATTCTCCTTACTTCCAGAAAGTTCTCTGCTTACTCATTGACTTCTTTTCACTATTGGCTCGCTGACTCAACAATCAGTCAGCTATCATATTCTTTCAGTTTCTATATGATTACTCAGCATCTCTTCACCCTGGTATATAAACTCCTAAGTAGTACCCATGTCAGACAGCTTAGACCTACTTGGCTTACATAATCCTAACCTCCTTTTTTTGCTCTACACCTGAGTGAGTGCTTTAGCTCTTGCCTGTGTCCCATCCCAATCACAAGAGATAGTCCTTGGCCTGCCTGTATTCACCAGAAAGTCTATTGGTCTGGTTGTACCAGGATGAACCCTTGACCTTGCTGCTTGCAAGGTACCCCCTTGTCTCAGCACCTTAGGACCTTTGCCAAGTTCATGCCTGATCCTTCAGAATCAAGTGTAACAGTGCCTTTACATAGCAGTTGTCCTAATGACACAAGGTGAACCTTGGAGTTGAGCAGATGCCCCATATCATATAACTCCAGTATATAATGTTTGCCTTCAGCATCAAGCCAGGAAACATGAACAAGGCCTGTGCCAACTACTTGTAGTATGTTGGCAGCAGTATGAACTGGTATTTGGTTCTTCCCCTTTAAGGGAATATACTCAGAGAAATCTGAGCGATAGGGAGTAAAGTGCAGTGTTGCACCAGAGTTGAGAATTCAAAATGGATAATCAGGCTTTCCACATTATGTGCACAAAGATTGGGAGCCATAGGCACAAATATGCTCACATTGGCTCAGTACTGATATATTGGAAGTATATACAGTACTACTCAGTTCCACTACATTGATTTGTGTATAGGGAAAAGCAGCAGTAGCAGATGAGTACCAGTGCATTGATGAGTAGGAATGTACTAACCTGAGATCCTGTTGGTCATAGTGACCTTGGATCTTGGCCTTGGAACTGTAGATATCCATCTCATCATCAGTATCCCAGGAGGTGGGTGGAGCAGCCATAATATGGTGCTTTGGGGACTTTTTTGAAGAAAAAGATGAGAGTTTCACAGCAAGGGCAACATAAGTGGCAGAGAAGGAGGCAGGGGCATTAGGCATAGTAATGGCCTCTGGCTGATAGGACAATGACAAGGTTATAGAAGGAACAGGCAGGTCAAGATGTTCAAGGAGAGGGTGTGCTAAATCAAGGGATTGGATGATCTCAGCGGTAGGTTGGATCTCAATCTGATAGGCAAGATCAAAAGCCTTGGTTATCAAATCAAAGGCAGGAGACCCTTGAGTTCCTTGGTACCACTGGGCAGGCTAATAAGCAGCAATATGTGGATCAATAACAAAAGAAGAGAAAACATAGACTGGCACTATAGCAACTGATGCAAATTGCATCTCATCCTTCACAAAAGAGAGGTGATTGTGCTTAGCAGCCTTGCCAGCACATTTTCCACATCCACATTTCTTCCCCTTCTTGTCTGTGCTATCACCTCCCTGCTACTTAGAAGGTGCTGGAGAGGTCAAAAGCCTTGGTTATTAAATCAAAGACAGGAGGCCCTTGAGTTCCTTGGTACCACTGAGCAAGCTGATGAGCAGCAATGCATGGATCAACAACAGGAGAAAAGAAAATATAGGCTGGCACTACAGCAACTGATGCAAACTGCATCTCATTCTCCACAAAAGAGAGGTGATTGTGCTTAGCAGCCTTGCCAGCATGTTTGCCACATGCATGTTTCTTTCCCTTCTTATCTGTGCTATCACCCTCCTGCTGCTCAGAAGGTACTGGAGAGGACTGCTACTGATGTTATATCATATATGCTAACCTAATTATTTTTCACTTTCTCTTCACTTGTTCACCAGTCATGTGACCAGATCACATGACACGGCCTAGACCATGACATCATATGATGTCATAACACGTGGTCACCTCGCTCCTTTAATTACCATCATTACGCTTCTATTTCACAGAACTCTCCCACAGCCGTAGGATATCACTTACCATACATAGTATATGTTCACACCTTATCTGTAGCACAGCTTGGTCTGTGCGCATCTCCTAACAATATATAAAAAGTGTGTCCTTAGCTGGTATCCCCAGCTTTGGCCACTTGTTCCTTGGGTTAACACCTTGGACGATAAGTGTTCTCCTCTGCTCTCATCTCTCTGCAAGACTCTATGGCAAGCCTTTAGTTGCTTGGCTTCAGTGTTCTTGCATCTGCATAACACTTGGCCAAAGCTTCATACCGTAACCTGAGTACGTGACCTGCCTGACATTCAGGGCTCAAACTTTACAGAGAATACCAAGAGCGTGTGAGTTTTTATCTGCCTCAAAAAAATCAAGAAAGAAAGCAAATCCACATGTTGTGGTTGCTGGGCCCAGGCATAAGAGACATTGCATAGTGGTTCCACATGATGGACCAGGGCATACCACCCATAACAGGTTGAATACACGCTCGTCCAGCGTATTAAATATGGATAAAGTTGCTATTTGCCCATAGTGCACTAGGGCATACCTCTTGTGGTTTAGAGGTACCAGGTTCATGGAATACCTGTGATGTCCGCTGTCAGCGCATGATACACGTTTGACACCACTTGTTATCAGGCATCTACTCTTACGGACTCTTCACCCATCAAAGCAAATTGTTGAAGAAGACCAACTGCCACGAACCTCTCCCCCACACATCATCTCAACCCTCACCCCCACAAGCATGCCCAAAACCTCATTGAAAGATATGAGGTAGTAAGCACTGTCAACCTGTCTGCCCCCAGATCCCCCAGTTTCGAAGGGCTCTACTCCACCCTTCCCGAATTAGAGCAGCCAGCACCTCAGAAGTTCGAGGTTCTCTTCTGAGAATCTCAGATCGAAAACAGCCATGGTGCCAAAATCCTCAAATGGGCTGTGGATGCCCGTGTGTACATGCAAGTCCACCTTCACATGACAGTCGAGGACAACATCTACAACCTTATTGAGGCTTACCAAAAGGTCGGCTGATCATTTGAGTCCACAGCTGTGGAGCGTGGATTCCAACCACAGAGACAATGGGGGCCTCGAAGATATAACTCCCCAACAGGCCGCTGCCTAATCAGTGGTTTACCCAATACAGAACTCAACCTGGGCATGGTGTGCCCATGCAAATCGATGCTGTTATGGGACAGCCCCAAAACCTGTCCATCATGTGCTACAACTGTGGCGAGACAGACCACATCCAAAGATACTGCCAAAAACTGTGGAAGCCAAGAGGCCTGCAACAAGGACAGGCTCAGCTGAAGCCCCAAAACCTCTGGCAAGTTTGGATACCTGGTGCCAACGGGTATCACACAGAAGTGTGGGTGGAGGACCAGCCAGCCAGCCAACCTCCTGCACCACAAGTGCAAATGGCTGTCCAGTTGGCTACAACAAGCCAACAAGAATATATGTCAGACGAGGCCTGTGCATACTGGGCTGACATCTTCAAATCAGAAGCCAAGGCAAAAGCGTCTGAGGCTTTAAAAGGAAGCTGCTGACCAGGAGTAGGGTACTGGTTTGCGATAGTTTATTCGCTGCAAGGATAAAAGCAGAAAAACAAAATAAAAAACTAGAAAACCTCCTTAACATCAAAAAAATAGTTACCATGCATTTGGATCCCTTGATTAGGGACGATAGTGACATTATAGTTAGATCTGGTTTTGAGCCAATGGACTTGGCCGAATGTAGTATATCCCCTGTAAGTCCTATGGACATCCTCAGGTGTGCCAGTAGAAAAGCAGTAGGCATAGACAACTCATTGACCATGCTCAAGGGTGAACTGATTAGCCCTGTAGCTGGCACTGAGCCTGTAGCCGAGCTTTCCGAGTGCACCGATGAGGATTTTCCCATTCGTACGATTAGTCAGATTCTCGAATTCTCCACTGTCTGCCAGGGGATCTCGAAAGAGTTCGGCACTGGACTCAAAACATAGTGTGCTTAATTCCCTATTTAAGAAAACAGTTTTCCCATCGGTATTTATTAACAAAATCCCTACAGAAAATACCTTGAAGAATCCCAAAGAGTTTTCCATCTCTGTCGATATACAATACCAATCAGAAAAAGAAGAAAAACAAGTAACAATATCTGCCCTGCTCAACTTGGGAGCAGTCAATACTTTTGTTGATTGAAAATGGTGTGCCAAGCACAAGATCGATCTTATCCCTCTCAATGAGGAGATAAATGTCTACAACGCTAATGGCCAGATTGGATCTCTGGGAAAGATCTCACACAAAGCCGAATTCATGGCCTCGATCAATGGCCATCACAAGAAAATCCATGCGTTTGTAATCGGGCTGGGAACTCACCCGATGATTATAGGATATAATTGGCTCTCATGCCACAACCCAGAAATTGACTGGGTCGATAAAAAACTAGAATTCACAAGGTGCACCAATGAGTGCAACACATACACATGGGCGCTTATTCAAAGCATTGAGCCTGGACTCAAAGAAAAGGTTCCTGAAGTCTATCACGACTTCCTTGACGTGTTCTCTGAACAGGAATCCAACTGTTTACCCCTGTGCAAACCGTGGGATCACACTATAGATCTGAAGCCGGACTTTGTACTGAAGAAGGGTCGGGTCATCCCCTTATTGGACACCGAACTAGACAAAGTCCGCAGCTTCATTGAAAAAGAGGTTAAAAAAGGCTATCTCCACTCATTGAAGTCTCCTCAAATTTCGCCAGTATTCTTCATCCCAAAGAAGGACAGAAAGAAACAACTTGTTATGGACTATCGCTATGTAAACAAGGGCACCGTCAAGAATGCTTACCCTCTGCCCCTTATCTCACAGCTAGTGGATCAGCTCAAGGGCGCCGATATGTTCACTGCAATGGATTTGTGCTGGGGCTACAACAATGTTCACATCAAGGAGGGCAACAAATGGAAAGCAGTGTTTATAATGCCAATTGGGGCCTACGAGCCTACAGTGATGTATTTTGGGCTTACTAACTCTCCACCCACATTCCAGAACATGATGAACGACATTTTCGCTGATCAATACACCTTCCTAATTATTTATATGGATGATATGATGATTTTCACGAAGGGCAAAACCAAAGAACAACACAAAGCCCTTGTCAAAGAAGTCCTTCAATGACTCCATGAAAACGATCTATTTATTAAGCCAGAAAAATGCTCATTCAGTGTCAACAAGGTAGAATTCCTCAGCATGAATGTCTTGAAACATGGCATCGAGATGCAAAGCAAGAAAACCCAGGCCATTGCTGACTGGCCAGAACCAACCCACTTGAAGGAAGTACAGGCCTTCCTCAGCCTTTGTAACTATTATAGAAAATTCATCGCCAGTTTCACTGACATTGCCAGGCTGTTGAATGACCTAACAAAGAAAGATATCTCCTTCCGGTGGGGTCAAGACAAAAAACAGGCATTCAAAGCCCTCAAAAAGAAATTTACAGAGGCTCCACTTCTTGCATATCCCGATTCCACACGTGGCATGTGATTAGAAACCAACATCTCAGATATTGCAACAGGAGCTGTCCTCTGGCAGGAATGTGAAGGCGACCCTGTGCCTTCCTCTCACATAGCTTTAACTCCACCAAGCGGAATTACCCCATCTATGACAAAGAACTGTTTGCAGTCATCTGTGCCCTGGAAGAATGGCGCCATTATCTAATTGGACGAGAAGGTTTCAAAGTATGGACCGACCATTGAAACCTAGAATACTGGAAGAAGTCGCAGACCCTATCTGGAAGACAAGCATGCTGGCATGCGCTTCTTCAAGAATTTAACCTTATGTTCATATACTGGCCCAGATCAACAAACAGGGCCAACACTTTATCCCACTGTCCGGATTATGGCGACGCTGTCACAGACCTCAACAAAGACATCATTATGTTACCCGAAAAGCTATTTATATCCAGTGTTACCTTAGAATCACCATTCCATATTAATCTACGAAAAGAGTCAGAAAAAATACAAAACGAAAAAATAAATCATTTCACATACAATACTATCTCCTCTTTGTTTATTAACGAAGACTCCGATTGAATCTACGTCCCAGAGTCACTACGTCTAGAAATCCTTAAATTATCCCACAATGATCTGGTATCAGGCCATGCAGGCATGTATCGCACTTACGATAGAATCCAATGTGCATTCTCCTAGCCAGGGATGTACAAGGATGTCACCAACTATGTTAATCACTGCTACACATGCGCCCTCACGAAGGGGTCGCAAACAGCACCAAAGCAGTCTATTCAGCCTCTTCCTGTGTCCAAGTGACCTTGAGAAGATTTATCCATAGATTTCATTACCAGGCTTCCAGAAAGTCACAGTCTTGATACCATTTGCGTTATTGTAGATCGATTTAGTAAAGAAGTTATTTATGAACCATGTAAAAAGGCAACATCCTTGATGGATCTCACCAAAATATTCAGGGATGCTGTATGGTATATACATGGCCTCCCCTCCACTATTGTATTGGACCAGGGTCTGCAATTCGTCTCAGAATTCACAACCGAGTTGTGTAATCTCCTCAGAATCTCTCAGAAGATCTCCACCACATATCATCCCCAGACAGATGGACAAACCAAATGTATCAATTGGGAAATGATACAATATCTTCACATGTACGTCGTGAAGAAGCAGGAGGAATGGGCTAACTGGGTCAAGATCACCCAATTCCATCATAACTCCTCCTTATCTTCCTCTCACGGGTTGATCCCATTCGAGATCATGCAGAACTATTTCCCTCGCCTCAGATTTGAAGGGTCGTCCTCGTCCTTGGCTGGTACCTTTGCACATTCTGCCAGCAAGTCCCACACAGAAGTCCAGGAAGCACTAAAGTCTTCCCACCAAAAGATAATCGAGCATACCGATGAAGAAGATCCCACCCTATATCAGATTGGAGATAGAGTATGGCTAAGCATGGAAAACTTGAAGTTACTGTATGTTGCCAAGAAGCTCACCCAACGCTGGATTGGACCTTATGACGTTATTTGGTCGATGCCTAATGCAGTTGAACTGTGTCTCCCAAAAAACACACACTTCCACCCAGTCATCAACACCTCCCGGGTTAAACCATATTGTGCTCCCCTTGACAGGCAGCCAATCTCCTGCCCAGATGCAGTTGAGGTCAACAAAGATGGTCACGAAGAATACGAGGTCGATCATATTGTGGGTTTGCACCTTCGTCGTGGAAAACTGGAGTATTGTGTCTGCTGGAAAGGATATGTCAAGACCAACAACACATGGGAACCTGCTGCCAATTTGCAGAATGCTCCCGACGCCGTCGACACCTTCCACCACTCCAATCCCTTGGCATCACACCTGCTTCGTGGCCTCTCCCTTGCCGCCTTTGCCTCACTATTTTCTGACTATGGTCCCCCCGGTGGGGCTCCTTTTGAACCAACTCATCTGGAATATGAGTCCTAGGAGGGGGGTAGTGTCATATCATATACGCTAACCTAATTATTTTTCACTTTCTCTTCACTCGTTCACCGGTCATGTGACCAGATCACATGACACGGCCTAGACCATGACATCATATGATGTTATAACACGTGGTCACCTTGCTCCTTTAATTATCGTCATTACGCTTCTATTTCACAGAACTCTCCTACAGCCATGGGATATCACTTACCATACATAGTATATGTTCACACCTTATCTGTAGCACAGCTTAGTCTGTGTGCGTCTCCTAACAATATATAAAGAGTGCGTCCTCAGCTGGTATCCCCAGCTTTGGCCACTTGTTCCTTGGGTTAAAACCTTGGACGATAAGTGTTCTCCTCTGCTCTCATCTCTCTGCGAGGCTCTATAGCAAGCCTTTAGTTGCTCGGCTTCAGTGTTCTTGCGTCCACATAACAGCTGAGACTTGAAGGAGAGAGTTTCCTCTTCCTTGCACTTAACAGTGCTGATCTTCTGGATCTGTTGAGTCCCAGTCACAAGCTTTGCCACCCATAGCAGAACACTGCTCCCAAGAGAGTGTGGCAGCAGCCACTATTTTCTCAATAGTAGGTGGGATTGGATTCCCAGCTGTGTCCTTCTTCTGCATAAGCATCTACACAACCATGTCCATATTTGCAAGCAGTTTCAACATAAGGATCATTGCTTGAATCTTCTCAGGTATGTTGTACTTTGCATTCACCAGCTTTGCATACTGGTTCTGGATATGCTGGAGAGAATTCCCAGGATGTGAGTTGGCAGGGATAGTGATGTCCATCATGGCCTTAAAGTCCCTATAGACCTGGGGAAGACTAGCAGACACAAAGTTGGCCTTGAGAGCTTCAATGAGTTCTTTAGCAATGCCCTTGGGGGTGTACTTCTTCTGCTGAAGAGTTGATGACATAGTCATCAACATAGAGCCAGTATTGAAGTCATCTCCAGTAGGAGAGATGGCAGGCTCAGGCAAGGCAATACACCACATACACTCAAGTGACTGCATATAGGCAGCAATAGCAGGCCACCAAATAGCCCAGTTGGTGCCAGTGAAGACAGGAATGTGAGAAGTGGCAGTATTCAAAAACATAGTAGTTCTACATATGATAGGTGAAGTGCATTAGAATGACATAGCATAGTGTAGTTATAAGTAGTTTAATCTGATGCTAGAGGCTAATTTTGAATCACACATGGTAAGCAACTGTTACGAATCCCCTTGCACCTAACTTTTATCTTCACACTCTTTCTCCCACTCTCCTTCATCTGCACATTTGTTAAGTCATGTGACCCCCACGAGGCTGATCACATGACCAGTCATGTGATATGTCCCTCATCCCTCATGAAGGCTCTATGACAGTTCCTGCTCTGGCTAGCCCCTGATATGGGCATTCCTTCCTTCTGCTGGGTAGCTCTGTCATCAGCTTTCTCTCTTTAGGATTATGGTTTGGTCCAGCCAATGGTTCAGTTTGATTTTCAGTGAACACGATGAGCCATTCAATATGTTTGGGTAAGACCCCTGACAAGGGCACCGCATGGGTACATGAAGACTTGGAAGTACTGCGATTATTTATCAGAAGCATAAGTCATTCACATAATGCTGCTGAAATAGAACCCCGTCTGACATGCTAGGGGCAAAAGGTAAAAAGAAGTAAAAAGATTATATTCTGTTTATGGCTGTCGTCAAAGCCGATTGGGTCCCTAGCAAGATGTTAAAAGGCTAACACTTATCAGGATTACAGATTCAAGAGCGAGTTGACAAAGCACCCTTCTCAGAAGATTGTTTTCTAGATTTGTCCATAATGACAGAAAACTAAGTGAGGTCTGCAATAACCACTAAACTAGCATCCATTCGAAAAGACGAAAAACTACCAATCTCTGTCCAGAGTATAAATGGATAGCTGGGCCCAGGCTTAAGGGACATAGAGTACAGATACTGCTTGAAGGGTCCCCACATACCACGGTTATCAGGTATATGATGCAGTCGTCCACCATGACATAAATAAGGATAAAGTTGCTTTTGCCGATAGTGCACTATGGCGGGATCTCTGTGATTTGAGTCCCCAGGTTTGCGGAATACCTGAGATGTCCGTTGGCATACAACCATTATCCTGTAGTTTCGACACTGGACTATGAGCTGTCTACCCCATTGCCAGAACTCACACTGGCCAGATCAAATGGAAAGAAGAAGATGCCGATGAAAGGAAAGAAGTAGTCAAGTCATCCCATTCCTGCACATGGCTGAGGTGCATAGAGGTTTGAAGCTGCACTAGTCATGCACCTCAAAGTGTGGAAGCAATGTGAACAAGTCTTTCTGCAGGTGATCTGCCTGACAGCTTAGAAATCTGAACACCCCATCATCAACACCATGTACCTTGAAATATAGGTCTTCCTGGACAATTCCAAGAAAGGGTGCGTCAGCCCTTATCACCATCTCCCGACATCGATACTGTGACCCATACCCAACTGGGCTTCCCTGAATATTCTCACGTCGATACGCCACAATCAATTAGTCATTACTCTCCAGTCTAGAAGTTTTCTGGATCACCAAAGAAAGCAAGAAGTTCTCAGCCTCTTACAATACGAAAAGGCTTTGGTAGCTGTGACCATACTGCGTCTGGAGTTTGAAATCTCTGAGTCTAAAATTCACCCATGGACATCTGAAAAGCAGCCAGTACATGCTGGGCAGTTGGTGGAACGAGGCAAGGCACATAGATTGATAAGCATTATGGAGCTTGGACTCACAGATCTCAAGGGATTGATCCCGCAAGGGCGTCCCTGTAGACTGGTTTCCTGCATTCTCTACCCTCTGGGACATGAGCCCATTGCCATGGTAGTATCCCCCACCCTCCTAGGAAACTGAAAGGAAAACTGCTTAGTAGGGTCCTGATTACCTGTTATGAGAGCACCTCGAGAACAATGAGCATGGCCTCAGGTACAAGCAATAGGGTGCTTAATTCTCTCAAAACGAAGTGGATAACCTCAAAAAACATTGCATAAGGCCAATGATAAGGCCAAGAAAAACAACATTTTTTTTTTCGCCCCTGCTGAGTCACCCCTCTGGTTCACTTCTGTCTTTCTCCGGTTTTGACTTTACATCATGAGGATGTGACATAGTCAAAGGGGGGTAGGGAGCATATAGCAAGGAACGAGCAAATCTCCTCTTAACATTTCCAATTGAGTGAGTATCTCAAGATCCCCGAGAGGTTGGACGAGATCAAGAAACATCCTCTCAATTTTCCTGTGCTTTTTACCCAACTTCTTCACTTTTCACCATGATCCAGCAATGAAAACCACGATCATTAGGAGTTGATGCTGCTGACCGAAGACATTACCTCCTGAGTAGGAGTATAAACTGCTTACACACCTCGATCTGCCAAAGAGAATAAATTCGGTGAGTCCTTAGCAGGACGATAAAAGGCTTACATCAATGCTTAGTCAAGAAGCGTGTCTCATCCGGAACGATGTTAAACTACAGTAGCAAGTTAAGGTTCTCAATACCACGAGATTAACTTTGGCTACACTGGCACATGTGACTAAACTGCGCACAAGGATTGATAGATCCTAGCCCTGTCTGGAACGACAGTAAACTACCACTGGAATCTCCTGAACACGAGAATAGTAAAAGGTTCAGTAAAGGAAAACCAGAAGTGGGTTGTATTCTCCCACGGATTGAACGTGGCATCTCCTGGGCAAGAGACAGAAGTAAAAGGCTGCATCAAAGTCTGGCTTTACCAGCAGCCCAGAATCCAGCTGAAGGGATCACCAAAGTCTGGCATCTCCAGCACTGCAGAATCCTGGTGAAGTGATCAAACCGTTGTAGGAGGTCGAATCCTCCTATGGTCGTAAACCCCCCTTTCTGTCCATCACAAGGGTCCATTCAAGCATCCATAGCATCCATTGTCCATCTGGGTAGGTCCCTTTTTTCCTTCCATTGATGTCTTCGTCCATCCATATCTGTCTGTACAATCCAGCCATTTGTTCCAGGCCTGGACTGCATCAATCCAGTGCCGGATCCATTTATCCAGGTCAGATTCGTTTAGCTTACATATCTGCTGGGTGCCGTTTGGACCCGGACTAGTTAGGCCTTGTAGATAGAAGTCTATGGGTATTCCCGGGACTATAAAAGGGGTGTACCACACCTCAGAAAAGGATCCTTCTTTCCCTCCACTTTCTATCAGTCTGAAAAGGGAGCTGCCTAGGTCCTCTACTCACTTTGGCCTGTCTTTCCTGTCCCCCTCCCTTGGGTCGAGTCCTATACTCACACCCTTTCTTTTTCTAGTCCTTATCCTCTCCGGAAAGAATTAGTGTTTTACAGCATGCTAGCGCTCACGTGAAGTAGGCAAAACCAGAACATCGTTATAGGAAAATGTGAAATCTTCATTATCACCAGCGGCTTACATCAAGCTGGTACCCCTCAACCTGCCGTTTGCAGTCAAGTGTGAAACTGCCAGGAAGAGTTGTCGTTATCAGTCCCCGAGATAAAACCGTCACCCCATGTCTTAATTTATTCAGTTTCTCTGCTCAACTCCAGTAAACCCTCTCCCACAACCTCATGTATCACAGCACTTGGTGAAGTCTGTTCCATTATGTTAAGTCTCATGACTATCAAAAGGCATACACAGTTAAGGCTCTGCGTTATCAAAAGAAGTATCATCTAGCACATGATTAAACTGCAAAGGAATTCCATGAAACCATCTAATGCAAGAGTTACCTGGATCTCATGATCTTGTGACACTCCATTTTGGAAATCCATATACCTGCTATCACCCGAGAAAATCAAAAAGAAAATAGAAAACTGTATAGCCGAATGCTAGGAGGGTCACCCTGGTCCTTCATCACAGAAAAAACACTTGGAAAATATGTCCAAGGGGGGTCGTTTACCCTCCACCAAAAAAATACATCTGCATCAAGAAATGATAAAAGCTGTCGCCATTGAGTTCAACATTTGGCAAAGCACCAGCCCAGTCTCTGCAATTATGATTCTCCCCTCTCTCACGTTATCTATTGCTCCTGCCAATTAAAGGTCAAGCATCACATAACTTATAACCACCAGAAAAGGAAAAGGATTCCCACACCTAAAAGAAGGACTTTAGAATATCTATTGTTGGGTTCTCCTCTCCAATTCCTCGCCGATCCGACTCTACTGAGCTGAAAAGTACAGAAATCACTTGGCAAGTCTGTCTCATCAACACTTGGCATTCTTGGACAAAGAAAGGCACTTGGTTTTACATTGTATTTTTAGATTTTATTATTCACATCAAGGGTGAACTATCAGGCCTCAACTCAAGAGAAGAAGAGATTCAAAGAATGAGAATTCCAAGCGTGAGGCTACTGTACAGGTGACTACCTACTTATATACCTAACTACTGTTTGTACATGTGATGACAATGGAACTTCATAGAATGCAATGGAATGATTATATAAGCGATGATGTCGTAGATGGAATTTTCTGGAAGATTCGAGATAAGATGAGATACGGGGATGTCACGTGATGTGATAAGATAAGATAAGAGGTGAAAAGGAGAGAGGAAAGTGATGGTTCTGACATTACCCCCTTTTCAAGGTTGATACTCCAGATCAACAAGAGGTGCGAAGTTGAAGAGGTATTGAGGGAGGCGGTTTACTGACTTGGCGAAGTTGCAGATGCTTTGTCGCTCAAAGAAAGGGGTGAAGGGGGAATTGCAACAATCTTGGTTGCAAGTATTATTGCAGATGACCCGTATGGCGGACAGATTTTCGTGGTGGAATTTCTCGACCAATTTAGGGGCATTGGTCACATGTGTCTTAGGTTCCCAAGTTCTGTCTTCTTTCGGGTAACCTTTCCACTGTACAAGATATTCCGTTTTGCCATGTTTCTTTCGAGAATCGACTATTTCTTCCACTTCATACTCCGGTTTTTGTTGGACGATGACTGGGTCTGGTGGTGGTGACTTCTTTTGTGAAGGGAAGGTGCCAGTTTCATAAGGCCAGAGATGTGATTCGTGGAAGACCGGGTGGATTGTTCACCAAGTTTTGGGTAGGGTGAGTTCGTAGGCGGCGGGTCTGACTTTCTTTAGGACTTTGAATGGTCCGTGTTTCTTGTCGTCTAACTTCTTGGTCGGACAGACGGTTCATATGTGTGCCGCATCGATGAGTACGAGATCTCTGGTTTTGTATTCTCAGATTTCTCAGGTCTTCCGGTCATAGTATTTTTTCATCTTGGCTGAGGCTTTTTCTAGTGCGGTTTTAGCCAACTCCCTTGACTCTTTCATTTTGGTCACGAATTGTGTGGTGTCTTCACTTCAGACCTGTGTTCAGGTATCTTCAGATATAGTGGGTTGGTGTCTGAAGTTTAATAAGAACGGTGAGGTACTGGTTGCGCTAGTGGTTTTCTGATTATGTGCGAACTTGGCTAGGCTCAGCCATTCTACCCAATCGTTCTGCTTATGGTTGACGTATAATTGGAGGTATAGCTCCACTTTGGAATTCTTTTGTTCCATTTGGCCATCAGTCTGTGGGTGATAGGCCGTGGATGGGTCCTTTTGATCTTAAGCAGTGTGTATAGGTCCTTCATGAAGTTCAACATGAATTGTGGTCCTCAATCAGATATCACCTTGCGGGGGGTTCCGTGTAGTTTAAATATATGGTTTCTAAATATTGTAGATACTCCTTTGGTGGTAATAGATGATGAAATTGGGAATAGTCTTATCATTTTTGAGAACCTATCTATGATGATGAGGATTGCGTCATGTCCTTGTGATTCAGGTAGTGGACTGATGATGTCAAGCGAGATGATCTCCCATAGGTAATCGGGGACTTCGTATGGGTTGAGTGGGGTTTTCCTGGCTTAATGGGTTGTTTTTGCTTTCTGGCATCAGTCACATCCCTTTAAGTATTGCTCTACGTCCTTTCTGAGCATCAGCCAGTAGTATTTGGTCAGGATGAGGTCGCATGTTCTTTTTGTGCCCGGGTGTCCTGCCATAGGGTGATCGTGGTTCTGGACGATGATTTCTTCCCTCAGTTCTGGTACTTGTGGGACGTAGAGTAGCTCCTTCCAATAGATGACCCCATTTTCCTTTTTCCAGTGAGATTCCTTGTTTTGGATGCCTTCTTTGGTGAATTTCTCGGCTTTGTGTTGGTTTTGAGTGATTTTAGAGGTGATGGTCTCTGTCTGGACAGTTCGGATTTGTTCCTTGGCCGGCGATGACTCACCCACGGCTTTGGATTTGGGGAAATACTTGGGAGGGAGGAGGATTTGTTGGGAGTTGTCAAGTTCCACCCCCTTTTCAAAGTCTGGCCTCCGGGACAGAGGGTCTGCTGGATTGGTTTTTCCAGGACAATGAATGAAGGTGAAGTCGTACTCCTGTATAATTTGTTGCCATCAGGCTTGACAGTGGGAGAGATCGACAGGTTTCTTGTAAAATTCGAGATTTTTGTGGTCAGTTAGGACCTCGAATGGGTGGAGGGCGCCGAGAAGGTATTGTCGCCATTCCTGGAGGGCGTAGATGACCACAAGCATTTCTAGGTCTGCAGCATGGTAGTTTCTCTCAGCGTCATTGAGGGATTTGGAAATGAAGGTGATTGGGTGCCATATGCCATTTTGGCATTGGGATAGCATGGCGCCAACTCCAATTCCAGACCCATCAGTTTCTACTCGGAAGGGGTCCATATCTGTTGGCATGGCAAGTGTGGGGGCCATGGAGATGGTCTCTTTTAGCTGGTCCATGGCCCTTTGGCACTCATCCATCCATTTGAACTCGTTCTTTTCCAAGGTGAGTGTGTTCAGGGGTTACGCTTTTTTGGCGAAATCCTTTATGAACCTCCGGTAGAAATTGAGAAACCCTAAGAAGCCTCGTAGTTGCTTTCGGGTGGTGGGTATGGGCCAGTCGAGGATGGCTTGTACCTTCTTGGGTTCCATTTTTACCTTATTTTGTGACATGATGATCCCGAAAAACTCAGTTTCTTGGACTTCGAAGTCACACTTGTCGTGTCACAGATACAGGTGTTCTTATCGGAGTATCTCGAGGACTTCTCTTACCACCTTTCTGTGTTCTTCGAGGTCGCTGGTGAAGATCATGATGTCGTCAATGTATACAATGACAACCCCTCTGTCTATGAGCTCTTTGAACAGAGAGTTCATCATGGTCTGGAATGTCGCCAGCGAGTTGGTGAGTCCGAAGAACATTACTAGGGGTTCGAACAAGCCCCGATTGGTTCGGAATGCAGCTTTCCATTCGTCTCCTTCTTTCATCCTCACATTGTTATACCCCCATCTTACATCGAATTTGGTGTAGTACTTGGTGGACTTGAGTTTGTCTACCAATTTGTTGATAAGGGGGAGGGGATATCAGTTTCGGATGGTAACCCCATTAAGTTTTCGATAGTCCTGAACGGGGTGGAGTCTTCCATCTTTCTTTTTGATGAAGAAGAAGGCGGAGGCGAACGGGGATTTGGAGGGTCGGATGCGTCCAGATTTGAGATTTTCCTCTAGGAACGCGTCTAGCTCAGTTTGTTCTCTGGGGCTGAGTGGGTATGTTTTGCAATCGATCATATGATCTCCAGGTAGGAGTTCGATTACATGGTCCCAGGGTCTTCAAGGGGGCAGTTCGTCGAACGACTCTTTGGCAAAGACATCAGCGAAGTCGTGAATATATTCTTGTGCCACTTCCTTGAAGGTTTTCTTCTTTTTCTGAGTGAATTCCTTGGCGGCTATCTTGGTGGACGTGTTTCTGTAAGCCTCCATGTCGATTTTGAAGAGTCGATCTCCTTGGGAGAATCGGAACTCCTCTTCATTGTCTTCCTCATCGGTTATGAGCCCAGGAAGGTGGTTATTTTCGCACCGGAACTCAATGCGGCCAGTAGGCCAATCGATTGAGGGGTTGTGTGTCTTTAGCCAATTGTGTCCCAGGAAGATGGAGTTTGGCCCAAGATTGGTGATGGCCAATGCAATTTTCTCGGAGTGGTCGAGAATTTTCATCTCTACTATGACAAACTCCTTGATTTCACCTCCAGTGTTGTGGGATCCGTCAGTGTTATAGACTTTTATTGATCTCGGGAGCGGGTGCGTATCAAGAGCATTGACTTTGACACACTCGGCGTCAATAGACAAGCCAGTGCATCCTGAATCGATGAGTGCCTTAACTTCGAATTTATGTTCGCTGTCCATGGATATCTCTGCAGGTACTTCAAGGGAATTGCATTGTCTTCTCCATTCGGAAGCCTTTTTGAACTTGGGCTTCCTTTGGAGATCTCTTAGTACCCACATAGCGTCCTCCATGGACATTTCCCATAGATCGGTTATGAGCTGGGTGTCGACTTTGGTCTGTTGAGTCTCGTGGATGAATGACGTCAGGTGTTTCTTAGTGACGTCTATGTCTTTTTCTGCTTGTTGTTTTGTCCAGCGGATTGACCATGGATCAACAGTGTTTTCCCATCGAGCTCTTCGGTGAGATCGGATCTTTTTTGGTTTGGCATCCATGCTACCAAATCCTTGAGAACCTCATTTGGTTTCATTGAGGGTTTCTACCTCTTTGACTGGAGGATTAGAGATTTTCTCAAGTATCAATTGTGCAATTTTGTCTGCGACTTTCACTGAGAAGTCCTTATCGGAATTGTTGACAAGGAGGACTTTTACCTCCCCCCTGTAATCGGAGTCTATTACCCCAGCTCCAGTGGTTATAGAGGCTTTCATGGCTAAACCAGATTGGGGTGCAATTCTGCCATAATGCCCCGCAGGAACGGCCATGGAAAGCTTAGTATTTACGAGAGCCTGTCCTCGCTTTGGCACAATACACTCTTCCGCTGCGTACAGATCATACCCTGCCGCACCAGGGGTTCCTTGCTTGGGAAGAGGGATCTTTTTATCACTGCGTTTAATCCGTAGCGGTGTCTCACGTTTCAGAATGGTGTACTTAGTTTTGGGTTTGGTCTCGTCACACGTTTCAACGGATAAAACATCAAATTTATTGTCCAGAACGGTAACTACTTTAGACGAGGTAGAGCGACCTGTATCTACTCGTCTTTTCCAAAACCCTGTTCATTCTTTTCCACCATCTTCATACATTCCACCAAATCCTCTGTGTTCTGGTAGAATATCTTGACCCCTTTGAATTCGATATATCTCATTTGGGGTGGACGAGGTTTGGGTTTGTGGTCGGTGCACAGCCACAGCTTTCCACACTTAAAACACAGCCCTTCCGCTCTGGCTTTGTCGATGTCCATGGGTTTCCCCTGGCCACCGAATGTTCCAACCTCTTTTAGTGGTGCCAGGTTGGCAGCAATGAAGCTGGAAGGCTTGGGAGCCTCGGCAGGTGTTTCCTTGTTTGCTGGCCTAGACCAGTGTGGCGTGAATTGAGGTTTTTGTGTCCCTCCAGACCTTCTGAGTTTGCAGGAAGCAAGGGCAGCCTTGGCACGGCGGAGGTGCCTTTCCCACTTCTTGATATCTTTGCTGAGACAGAGAGCGGATGACTCCTGCTCAGTGAAGGTTATGATTTCGTTCTTTACTTCTTGGTGGTAGACGTGGACCAGCTGTTCATCAAATTCATCATTGTGGCGGCATCCTGCTTCCGCCATTAATTGGGACATTCTGATGAAGAAGTCCTCAATTGAATCTCCTCCCTGCTTGAGAGTCATCAACTTCTCATAGGCCTCCCTCCAGGCTGTTGCAGGTCGGAAATGTTTATCTAGGTCAAGCGTGAACTCTTCCCAGTCTTGTGTGCTGATTTTTTCTTCGAAATAGAGGTTGGCAAACCTCCTGGCAGGATTGGCATCTTCTCCGCCCATGAAGCCCAGTGTGAAGTTATGAGAGTAGAACAGTGCAGAGCAAAGGGCTCAACGCAAAGGCAAAGTGATAACGTGAAAGGAAGAAGTGATATGACTAGGTGAGGTGGGACTGCACTTGCTGTTGTCGACAATGAGGAATTACGTTTGGAATTATATCAGGCCTCAACTCAAGAGGAGAAGAGACTCAAAGAATGAGAATTCCAAGTGTGAGGCTACTGTACAGGCGACTACCTACTTATATACCTAACTACTGTTTGTACATATGATGACAATGGAACTTCATAGAATGCGATGGAATATAAGTGATGATGTCGTAGATGGAATGTTCTGGAAGATTCAAGATAAGATGAGATACGGGAATGTCACATGATGTGATAAGATAAGATAAGAGGTGAAAAGGAGAGAGGAAAGTGATGGTTCTGACATGAACAGTCTCATGACCACCGAATCTGGTATTCAACCATCATGATTAGGAATTGCAAGTTTTGCAACCCTCATCTATGACACCATGGTTACCAGTGGCATAGGGCTCACAAAAGGCGATTTGTGCATTTTCCAACATCATCGGGACGCTGATTATCGGAAAAGGGGGGTAGTGTTACATATCCCCTTGCACCTAACTTTTATCTTCACACTCTTTCTCCCACTCTCCTTCATCTGCACATTTGTTAAGTCACGTGACCCCCATAAGGCCAATCACATGACCAGTCATGTGATATGTCCCTTGTCCCTCATGAAGGCTCTACGATGGTTTCTGCTCTGGCTAGCCCCCGATATGGGCATTCCTTCCTTCTGCTGGGTAGCTCTGTCATCAGCTTTCTCTCTTTAGGGTTATGGTTTGGTCCAGCCGATGGTTCAGTTTGGTTTTCGGTGAATGTGACAAGCCGTTCACAATAGTAACAGATGCAGCCAGAAAAACCCACAGGCCAAGGATCTGGCCTCTCAGGTTAATGGCACAGACTATTACTCAGCCATACATGACATGATGGTACAGCCAGAAATACTCATAGGCCAAGGGTCTGGTCCCTCAGGTAAATGGTGCTAGCCATCACTCATTTGCAAATCAAGGGAAAGCTCTATGAAGTCCAGGTTTAGCCAGATTGACTCAAATGCAGCCATAAAGGCATTATATGAGGATCAGGCTCATAACCTGTTGAACAGGACCCTAGTAGCTACAGAGGATAGCTAATAGGACTTACACAGAGTGTTTAAGGACATTGGAATACTCCAATCTGATGATTACATGTCAAGAGACTTATTTAAACTCAGTAGTCTGAGTGTGAACTGTAGGTACGTGATTATCTAAGACTACCATAATAGGTAACTAAGTGCATACTACAGTAAAAGAGTAGTGAATGAGTCACACTTATTCAACAATTAACTCCTGAAAAACATAAACATTATATAGTATAAAAGCTTTACTTCTGCTCTTATGCTGCTACCAACTTGGACATATGTCCACTGTCTATCTAATCTTCCCTAACCAAGGGAAAAAGAAGAACCCTGTCAAAAAGGTCACTGCCACATCCCCACTCCCAAAGCTTGAATTCATCCTCAATGATGATAATGAAGAAGATCCTCCTGCAGAAAATATCAAAAAGGTGACCTTCTCTGGATGGGGAAAGGGTTTTTGAAAGGAGGAATGCCCTTGACACATGTTTCCTCCTCTAATCATAGCTAAGGACCCTTAAGCAATATGAATTCCCCTTACCCTTACTTACTGGTATAAAAGCTGCCAAAAGTCAGCACTGGAACTATTCAATCATGTGGGGATTGGGCCTTCATTACAGCCATGCCATTAGCACTAATCCACCTCTGTTCCCATGTTTCAACCTACTTATGTAGCATACTATCAGCATGTATATACACTGGGCACCAAAAGTGTTGCAATGTTTGATACACTTGTATTGTGCATGGTATACAAAGCTGGGCATGGGAATATCAATCACATCTAAGATGGTACCTTGATTCTTATCTAGATTCAGAGTTGGCCTTATTCTTCCTTCATATATGTAACATAGTCTATTTAATATCTGTTACTTCTCTTTGATTTCTTACCCACAGTCATTACTACACCTTCTATGTAGATATAGTGTATATAAAGTCAGATATCTTGGTAAGTGTAGCCAATTTAACCCTAGGGCATATGATTTTGGATTAGATAACCTAAGTGTAGTCTCAGGTCTAGCCTCCCTAGTCTTTGTCTATTATTTCCTTAGATAAAAAGTGTAAGGAGCAGTAGCCCCTGTAGATACTAAATGGGGTAATAACCCCTGACTGCATACTTATGAGTGCATGTGATATAAGGTAATCACATGTGTGGTATGTAAATAGAAAAGGAGGGGCCTGTCCTGGTGATGGGCCAATCCTCATACTACTCCTACATACATACTCATCTGTGAATACCAATTGGTTCACTTCACCAGTGTGAGTAAGGAGTGAGGACAGGGTGCAGAGCACCCAATATCATAACAACCTTACAGCTTTTTGAAATGTGAAAATGTGTATTCATGATGAGTTGCATGGTGACCTGCAGCCAAGTGAAGTTGATAGTAACCAGACCATCAGGATGAGGGGAAAACTCCTCAACAGGTAGCTCACAACCACCCAGGACTCCTGAGGAAAACCCAAGGGATCCTAAGGCCATAAAGAAGAGGGTAAAAACTCCGACAATGGGCTAGACACTGGAACTGAGCATAGAACCCAGGTCTAGCACTGCAGTAACAGATGGGGCACAGGCCTCCCAGATGCTGAGCAGCATCAAGGACAGCAGAGGAAGGGCAGCAGAAGCTGACCCTGCCCTCATGGGCCCATTGACCCTGCAACCTGAGAACATCAACTGGCCAGAGGCTTATCACCTCCACTAAGGGACCAATCTGAGAGAGATGTACCCATCAATCCCAGAACAACCCTCACCACCATCAATGAGTTCCTCACAGATGTGCAACGTCAATGGATGAGATATGATGTGAAACCTGAGAGGTTCCACAATCACAGGATAAATCCCAGATAGCATAATGCTGTGATGTTGGAATGATTCCAATGAAGATTTGTGGATAATGATGGGACAACTGACTGGGTGGCCAGCCTGGTACCCATCAAGACTGACCTATTGTCCCATAGTGAGGCAGGCAGCCCAGTAAGGTGATGGACAGCAACATCCTATAGCCAAAGTGGCCCCACCAGTTATATGATGACAGAACAGGGCCTTGCCCCTAATATGCTGAATCAACCAGCATACCTATCAGGTTGGGATTCTGACATGATGTGCCATCTATATGGCACCCCAGGACAGAGGGAAAGAGCCCTCCTGCATCAAATGGCACAAGATTGTGCCATAGCAGTGAACAATGCTGCAGGGGACAGTTGACCACCTGGTAATGGGCCTGTTCAGGGAGACTGTGATCACAACACCAATGTGGGCCGACAACCTGCCCCAGACCAGGAGGAATGACCTTATAGGTGATATGATACAAAGAAGGAAGACCTTCCACAGGGAGGACCTCTCGATGGGGAACCTCCAGACAACCTGAGTGATCTAGGGGATTCAGATGATGGTAGTCAACCCAACAGCCAATCCAATGGCCAGTCTGATGAGAGAAGCAGTGGGAGTGAGCCCACTGGATGACACCATCATTGAAATTATCTCAGGGCATTTACCCCTGGTAATGCATGCTACATGGATTACATGCAGCAGTGATATGCATAGCATATATGGGAACAAGTCAGATGACTGACCAGCCCAGTAGGGCCTGAGGTGAAGGTGATGAATTCACCCAAACCCAGGAAGTATGGAGGTCAGGATGACCTCAAGAAATTCAATGACTGGCTGAGCCGGTTGTTAAAGTACTTCTGTATGTTCAAGGTCACCAGACCAGATTGTGATGAGGACCACATACTGTACACAGGGTTGTAATTGGAGGACCTAGCCTCCCAGTGATATAACTAGGAGATCAAATCACCAAATTGAGCAATCTGGTTCTGGTCCTTCAAGGACCTGATCACTGGACTGTTCAAACGCTTCATGCATGAGGCCTTAGTATAGAATGCAGTGAACCAGTACAACCACATGAGGTTCTCCCCTGAAAAGGGGGCCCTCACATATTATAATGACCTTGGGCATTGTGCATACCAGATGGTACAACCCCCAGACAATTATTCATTCAGAAGAAAGTTCCTTTGTGGATTGCCCCATATGATTATTTGTAGTATTTTTGAGGCTTGCAGTATATCTGCTGAGTACTTCAGCATTGAGGAGATCCTTGAGGAGGTCCGGTGGATGGAAACTGCCCAGAAGGCTATCAGTCTGCAAATGAGAACAAGCCACTTTGGCTCTGGGAGGAAAACCTCCCAAGGATGAAGTGGTTCATACCCACAGGGAAAGAGGGCCAAAGGGACCTTGGGTAACATGCACAAATTTATGCATCGTGGTAATATGCTATTCTGTTAAAGGATGGCTGACTCACCCAAGACTGTAAGTTCAGACAAGACAGGAGTGGGTGCTTCCCAGTTAAAGGGTCCAATGACCTAGGTGAAAGGGCAATTCCTGCCACTAGATAAGGGGAAAATACAGGGTATCACCTGCTTCTTTTATGATAAGAAAGGCCATATGGCCAACTAGTGCAATCAACCTTGCAGGGATCTACCACCAGCAGAAAAACTGCAACTGTATGCTATGGACATACAAGAAGACAAGGGGAATGAACCCCCAACTGATAACATGGATACAGGTCTTAGCAATGAGATAACAGCCTCTACTGACCCTGAACACATAGCAGAAGCTACCAATGAGATCGATGATGACCCTGCTGACGAAGGCCAAGCAGTCAATGACCGCTTCGAGCTGTATTCAGAGTGTTCAGACATCCAAGAGAATGATGAACCCATTGCCTACTTAGGTGCCATGCATGACCCACTGGAAAATAACCAGCCTGTGTGGTATGCAGCGATAGAGATCATTAATAGGGATTCACCCCCTTCAGGCCCTGAGCTACAAGGGGATAAGGACCCCTGGCCAAGATGGACATGGTCCCTGATATATGGGGTGATCCATGACAGCAGTAACTGCCTAGAGTGCCAATGACATATCGCCTATATCACGGCTGATATCGATGAAGGAGATCCCTCACTGAGCACTGCTCAGTCATACCTATCTGAGCATGCTCGACAGGAGTATAACCAGGGCTGGGACAAGTGGGATCATGCACAAATGACAGGACATGGCCTTGATATCGACTGTGTCTGTACAGTGATAGCTGAACTTGTAAAACAAATTCACATTTTCAAGGGATACTAAGTGTTCCTCACTTGGAAGCTCAGATCCAAGGCAGTATGGGCATGCCCACATACCTCATTCACCAGGCGAGAAGTCACCACATCATACAATATAATTGTAAAGGAGCTCATAGAGCAAGCCCCACTCTGGATCAAAATGTATCCAGATGACCTAGTGGTCAAGACTATACATAGGTCGATGGTCATCCCATGGGACAGACCACCTGATCTCACACAGATATAGCTGGCTGCACTTGCTGTAGCATGCCCAGGTGTGATGGGGGGATCGAACCCCCACTCCTTCAGATATGCAATGCATACACAGATGGGGCCTGGGGATAATCCCAGTAGGTGACCAGTGATTGCACTGGCACTACACACATATGTGATGGCCTGCATCACCATCAATGGGTGTCCAGCCTACATGATGATCAATACCAGTAGTACCAGGAATTTCATGAGCCCCACATTTACAAAGGTCACCCAGATGGAGATATACTCTCTCACACAACATCTTACACTGCAGCTGGGCTGCATAGGCAGCCGCTCAAAGATCACCCATGGGAGTGAAGCTTCTATCGCCATTGGTGGGTTTACCACCTGCACTTATTTCAATGTAGCCAATATTAACTACTACAACTGTATCCTGGGAATACCCTTCCTACGACAACACCATGCTGTTGTCAATTTTGCAAATAACTTGTGGATTGTGAGGGGCACAAATGTCCTCCTTCTGGACAAATCCTTGTCTAGCGCTAGAGGCACCTGCCACCCCAGCATCACCCCAAGCTCCCAGTGACTTTCATGCCCTATGATAGTGTCAACACCTCATGAAGGCTTGAAGAAGAGGAGGGGGAGTAGTATAAAAACTACAAAATTAAATAACTTGAATGAAAACTAACTGCAGCTCACAGTTATGAAATTATGTGAGGAGGATATACCCCATCTACAGAACCAATGGTTCCAGAAATACAAAAATCAACTAGGAGAAGTGAAACAAGCACTCCTCCCACTGTGGGAGGTGAACCACCAGATCCCACTCATTGATGAAAGTAAGCAGTACGTGTTATATCATATATGCTGACCTAATTATTTTTCACTTTCTCGTCACTCGTTCACTGGTCACATGACCAGATCACATGACACGACCTAGACCATGACATCACATGATGTCATAACACGTGGTCACCACACTCTTTTAATTACCGTCACTACGCTTTTTCATCACAGAACCCTCCCACACTCGTGGGATATCACTTACCATATGTAGTAGATATTCACATCTTATCTGTAGCACAGCATGGTCTGTGCGTATCCCCTTGCAATATATAAAGGGTGCGTCCTCAGCTAGTATCCCCAGCTTTGGCCACTTGTTCCTTGGGTTAAAACCTTGGACGATAAGTGTACTCCTTCACTCTCATCTCTTTCGCAAGGCTTTACAGCAAGCCTTCAGTCACTCGGCTTCGGTGTTTGTGCTCTGCATAACAGTACACTTACCACCTTTCATGCTGCACAGACACTCTGAAGCAGCAACTGTTGGATATATACCACTGTAGGCTAGTGGGTGATGAAAAGTGTCCCATAAGCCGCCCCAATGTTATGTATCCTGAAGAAAAGTGGGAAATTGTAGATAGTTATCGACTACTGCAAGAGAAATGATAACATGGTGAAGAAAGTAACACCCTTCCTAGATCAGGACCAGATCTGAATGGATATGGCCCAAGCAAAATATCACTCAAAGATTGACCTGTCCAACACGTATGAACAGGTCTGGGTGGAGCCAGAGGATGTCTGAAAGATAACCTTCTTCACCATATATGGGACCTTCATAAGCCAGGTCATGCAGCAGGGGGATTGCAATGCCCCTGCAATGTTTCAATGTCTAATGCTAATAACGGTGATCTTCCAAGATCACATTGGACGTTTCATATATATCTATCTGGACGATATCTTCATCTATAGTGACACATTGGAAGACCATGAACAGCACCTCCAAATTGTGTTTAAGACACTGGCAAAGGCCGACTTCTACCTTGAGGAGGAGAAATGCAACCTATACACTGAGAGGCTGGATTGCCTTGGTCATTTAGTTGACCAGAAGGGCATACATGCTGATAAGGACAAAATATCCTGCATCTGAAACTGGAAAACCCATCATTTGCTGAATGAGGTCCAACAGTTCATCAGATTAGTGGAATACCTGGCACAGTTCATGCCAGACATGTCAGTGTATACTATGCCATTAACTGGGATACAATAGAATAGACATCCATTCCAGTGGAGGGAGATCCATGACCAGTGTTTCCAGATCATTAAGGATCTAGTGTGTAAATTCCCAATCCTCAGGCCAATTGACCCAAGGGAAGATGAGCCTATATGGCTCATGTGTGATGCCTCTCTGTATGGGGTGGGCACACTATATGGGCAAGGGCCTGATTGGAAGACATGCAGGCCTGCTGGCTTCATGTTGAAAAAGCTGAGTGATGCTTAGCAAAATTATCAAACATTTGAGTGGGAAACACTCACTATAATTGAGGGACTTCTCAAATGGGAGGACAAACTCCTAGGCTTCAAATTCATGGTCATAACCGATCATGAGGCACTCAGCTACCTCAAGATGCAGTGTAAGCTGTCTGGTAAACAAGTCCGATGGCTTGACTACCTGTTATGATTCAATGCTACCATTGTCTATGCAAAGAGTCCTAAGAATCTTGTAGCAGACTGCCTGTCTCACTACTATGAGAGTGAAGGGGGTGACACAGCCTCCAATGAAGAACTGGACTGGGCAAGCACCAATGGCTGGTTAGATCCAGATAGGGATGATCTTCCCCTTGACTGATGGCTTACATGGGGGTGCAAGTGGGAGGGTTGTTTGCTTTCCTAATAGGGTCATTATTCTCCCCTACACATTTTTCCCATGGTGCTGCTTTAGTCCACATTTAGCAATTCTTTACTATATACCAAAATATTTGACCCACCTTTCAAATTGAAATTATTTCCATAGGTTCATTTCCACAGATATGTACCATGTTTCTATGACTTTGTTTGAATAAGTCATCTGTTTATGTTGACCTTGAAGTCTTGTCAGAAAGTGTACTATTGCTATAGGTCAAAGTGTAACAAAAAGTGTACCTGTTATGATTTGTGTTTATGCCTATATCTTTTCTTCTTTCTTTGAACTTATCTCTCCTTGCTTACATAGCTCTAGTTACACTAAGCTCATAGTCCCTTCTACCATGTGCCTGTTTATTCTCCTCTTTTCCAGAAGGTTCCTTGCTTACTCATTGAGTTTCTTTTGCTATTGGCTCACTGACTCAACAATCAGTCAACCGTTATTCTTTCATATTCTTCCAGTTTCTATACAATGACTAAGTGTCTGTTTGTCCTCATATATAAACCCCCAAGTAGTACCCATGTCCTTTAGCTTAGACCTACTTGGCTTACCTAATCCTAACCTCCTCTTTGTGTGTCTTTGCTCTACACCTGAGTGAGCACTTTAGCTCTTGCCTGCATCCCATCCTGATTACAAGGAACAAGTCCTTGGCCCACCCATGTTACTGGGAAATCTCTTGTCTAGTGTTACCAGGACAAACCCTTGACCTTGCTGTTTGCAAGAAACCCCCTTGTCTCAGCTTCTTAGGACCTTCACCAAGTTCACACCTGACCCTTCAGGATCAAGTGTAACAGTACCAAGACTGTGATCATATTTTCTACCCCCTCTATCTGGCCAGGATCCAGATATGACATAAGGGTGTCAGAGATGGAGTTGTTCAGTTACCCATTTGGGTCATCTTTCTCCCCTAAACAGCTTTCTCATGCCTCCATGTTAGTCTGCTTTTAGCAAGTCTTTGCTCTATACTCTATATATCAAACTATATACACCCACCCTTTGAATCACAATTTGACTTTAATTTCCTGGTTCTCACACTTCATGAGCACATTTCCACCACTAAGGATTATTACATCATCTATTTATTTACTCCACATGTTTCCTTTTTTGTCTATCTCACACCCTTCTTATATCTCCTCCCCATTACAATATGGAAGGGGGGTGTCAGTGGGTGATATGTCCCTCATAGCTTACATAACTAACCCCAGATGTCCAATTACCTGATTATTCCTGTGCTCAGCTGCAATTTCCATTTCTTTTTCAAGGAGATACTATTTTCTTTTGTTTGTTACGGACTAGTTTCCTTTTTTGGTAATTTATGCGCTGGGTTCCAAATGGCCCATGGCAATCCCTGATAGGCACAAGTTGTTTCATATGAATCCACCCACAGGAACACTAGTTTTTTTCCATGTTAGCCAATAGGTATACTTGTTTCTACACTTATGTATATATCACATTTGGTTCTGTCAGTGTCTTCTCATATCTCCTTCATAGCCTACTATGGAAATAGGGCATTGGTGAGAGAATTTTTTGTCAAAATACCATATTTTCTTTTAGTTCACCTAACTCTTTATTACACTAAATCTTCACTTTTGTTTTAACTTCCTTTTGTAAAGTCACATGATGAGTCCAAACTCTGATATCATAAATGATGTCATGCCTCAAAATTATCACATATAGACTAACCTAAGATCCAGACATTGATTCACCTCTAACTCTATAGATTTTGATATATATATGTACCTTCTATTGTATCACCATTAGCACGTTTATAGATCTTCTCATATCTCAATCACATTTGAGATGGTATCTTGATTCTTATCTAGATAGTTAGTGTTATGCACCTGTTATGTATGAAAAAGCCTAGCCACTTTAACCACTAACTGTGTCTAGGGTATTTGAGGTGACTTTAGATTGGATAACCTAAGTGTAACCTCAGGAGTCTAGCCTCTCTAGATCAAAAGTGTACCAAAAATGTAATTATATTGACTATGACCTGTATCTAGCCAGAATCAACATGTGACATAAGGGTGTCAGTGGGGGAGTTCTTCCTTAAGCGATTCTGAACCTCTTTCTCACTGACATATTTTTCCCACGGCTCCATGTTAGACCGCATTTGGCAATTCTTTCTTTTTACCCTGCATATCAGATTATATTCACCCACTATTCAAATCATCACATGACCACTGATGACTTTGATGAACGTTTTCCCACACTATATGTGCCTAAGTCCACCACTTTTTATGATTGTGTCATCTGTTTATTTGCTCCGCTTTTTCCTTTTTTGTTGATTTGGGCACCATGTCATATCTCCTCCCCATCCCAATATGGCAATTTGGTGTCAGTGGGTGATATGTCCCCTATATGTGTGGGAAACACCTCCAAGTGTTTAATGACATTATCATTCCCGCACTCAGCTGCGATTTAAGCAACTTTACCAAAAACAAGGGATATTGTCTATTTATTTGCGGGCCCATTTCCTTTTATGGTAATAAATGCGCTGAGTTTCAAATATTAGACCATAGTCCGCTTCTGGTCCAAGTTGTTTCGTGGGAATCCATCCATGGGAACCTTGTTTTTCTTCCATGTTAATAGAATGTAGTAGTTCTCTTCTGACATGACTTGTTTCATGGAAGTATGTGTACAGGAAAGCCTAGTCAAAATGGTTTATTAGAAATTTATAATTAACCTAACTCAATGTGTATAAAACTGTAGCTTCAAGGCTAGTCAGAAAAGTGTAATCAAAGTGTAATCATATTGACTACCATCTCTATCTGGCCAGAATCTACACATTACATAGGGGTGCAAGTGGGAGAGTTGTTTACTTTCCTAATAGGGTGATTTTTCTCCCCTATAATGTTTTCCCACAGTGCTGCTTTAGTCCACATTTAGCAATTCTTTACTGTATACTATGCATACCAAAATATTTGACCTACCTTTCAAACTGGACTATGACCATAAATTATAAGGTTCATTTCCATAGATATGCACCATTTCTATGACTTTGGTTTAATAAGTCATCTGTTTATTTTTACCTTAAGTCTTGTCAGAAAGTGTGCTATTGCTATAGGTCAAAGTGTAACAAAAAGTGTATCAAAACTGTAGTCATATTTCCTACCCCCTCTATCTGGCCAGGATCCACATATGACATAAGAGTGTCAGTGATAGAGTTGTTCAGTTACCCATTTTGGTCATCTTTTTCCCCTACACCTCTTTCCCACGCTTCCGCATTAGTCCACTTTTAGCAAGTCTTGACTATATACTTTGTATATCAAACAAGGCTTTATGGCCTGAATTCCACACTTCATGAGCACATTTCCACCACTTTGGATTATTACATCACCTATTTTTTACTCTGCATTTTTCCTTTTTTGTATATCTCACACCCTTTTTATATCTCCTCCCCATCACAATATGGAAGGGGAGTGTCAGTGAGTGATATGTCCCTCATGGCTTATGTAACTAACCCCACATGTCTGATTACCTGATTATTCCCGCACTCAGCTGCAATTTCCATTTCATTTTCAAGGAGATGCTATTTTCTTTTGTTTGTTGCAGACCAGTTTCCTTTTTTGGAAATATATGTGCTGGGTTCCAAATGGCCCATGGCAATCCCTGGATAGGCCCAAGTTATTTCATATGAATCCACCCACAGGAACACTAGTTTTTTTCCATGTTAATCAATAGGTACATATACTTGTTTCTACACTTATATACCACATTTCCACCACAATTTGTTCAGTCATTAACTTCTCATATGTATATAACCTAGCTCAGATATCAATAACCTAAAATATTGTTATTTCTACATTTGGCTGTTTTTCTGTCATCTTTGTCAAAACACTATTTTTTTATTTTTTTATTGATTAGGAGCCAAATTCCTTTTTTAGAAGTGATGTTTACCTAACTCTTTACTACACTTTTCCTTCACTTTTGTTATAACCTTCCATTTGTCCATTTGTTAAGTCACATGATGAGTCCAGACTCTGATATCACATATAGACTAATCTAAGACCCAGATCCTGATTCACCCCTAATTCCATAGATCTTGATATAATATAATTGTAGTTTCTATTGTATCACCATCAGCATATCTTCTCAGATCTTAAAATTACATCTGAGATAGTATCTTGATCCTTATCTAGATTCAGGGTTAGTGTTATACTCCCTTTATGTATGAAAAAGCCTAGCCACTTTAACCACTAACTGTGTCTAGGGCATTAGATAACTTAAGTGTAGTCTCAGAGGTCTAGCCTCCCTAGATCAAAAGTGTACCAAAAGTGTGGTTATATTGACTACCATCTGTATCTAGCCAGCATGGACATATTACATAAGGGTGTCAGTTGTGAAGTTCTTCCTTAAGCCATTTCGAACCTCTTTCTCACCAACATCGTTTTCCCACGGGTCCGCATTAGTCCGCATTTGGCAATTCTTTTTGTTTATCCTATATATCAGATGATATTCACCCACTATTCAAATCATCACATGACTATTAATGACATTGATAGTCCTGTTCCCAGCCTATATGGGCCTAGTTCCACCACTTTTTATGATTGTGTTATCTGTTTATTTGCTCCGCATTTTTCTATTTTTGTGTATTTGGGTACCATGTCATATCTCCTCCCCATCCCAATATGGCAATGGGGTGTTAGTGAGGGATATGTCCCTTATATATGTGGAAAACACCTCCGGGTGTTCGATGATGTCATCATTCCCGCACTTGGCCGCAATTTGAATATCTTTACCAAAAACATGGGATTTTGAATGTTTATTTGCGAGCCCATTTCCTTTTATGGTAACGAATGCGCTGGGTTCCAAATAGTAGACCATAGTCCGCTTTAGGCCCAAGTTGTTTCATGGGAATCCATCCATGGGAACCTTGTTTTTCTTCCATGTTAATAGAATGTAGTAGTTCTCTTCTGACATGACTTGTTTCATGGAAGTCTGTGTACAGGAAAGCCTAGTCAAAATGGTTTATTAAAAATTTATAATTAACCTAACTCAATGTGTATAAAACTGTAGCTCCAAGGCTAGTCAGAAAAGTGTAATCAAAGTGTAGTCATATTAACTACCATCTCTATCTGGCCAGAATCTACACATTACATAGGGGTGCAAGTGGGAGAGTTGTTTACTTTCCTAATAGGGTGATTTTTCTCCCCTATAATGTTTTCCCACGGTGCTGCTTTAGTCCGCATTTAGCAATTCTTTACTGTATACAATACATACCAAAATATTTGACCTACCCTTTAAACTGGACTATGACCATAAATTATTTCCATAGGTTCATTTTCATTTCCACAGATATGTACCATGTTTCTATGACTTTGGTTTAATAAGTCATCTGTTTATGTTTACCTTGAAGTCTTGTCAGAAAGTGTGCTATTGCCATAGGTGTAACAAAAAGTGTACCAAAACTGTAGTCATATTTCCTACCCCCTCTATCTGGCCAGGATCGAGATATGACATAAGGGTGTCAGAGATAGAGTTATTCAATTACCCATTTTGGATGTCTTTCTCTGCTATACCTTTTTCCCACGCCCCCGCATTAGTCCGCTTTTGGCAAGTCTTGACTCTATGCTCCATATATCAAACTATATACACGCACCCTTCAACTCAGCATATTACCATATATAACTTTTATGGCCTGGTTCCCATACTTCATGAGCACATTTCCACCACTTTGTATCATTACATCACCTATTTATTTACTCCGCATTTTTCCTTTTTTGTCTATGTCACACCCTTCTTATATCTCCTCCCCATTCTAATATGGAAGGGGGGTGTCAGTGGGTGATATGTCCCTCATGGCTTACATAACTAACCCCAGATGTCCGATTACCTGATTATTCCCGCGCTCAGCCGCAATTTCCATTTCATTTTCAAGGGGATACTATTTTCTTTTATTTGTTGCGGACCAGTTTCCTTTTTTGGTAATGTATGCACTGGGTTCCAAATTGCCCATTGCAATTGCTGGTAGGCCCAAGTTATTTTATATGAAACCACCCACAGGAACACTAGTTTTTTTCCATGTTAGTCAATAGGTACATATACTATATAACACATTTCCACCACAATTGGTTCAGTCATTAAATTCAGATATGTATATAACCTAGCTCAGATATCAATAACCAAAAATCTTATTGTTTCATAACCTAAGTGTAGTCTCAG
>JBBPMX010000038.1:0-39851 GCA_038090515.1 Pulveroboletus cf. viridisquamosus | reverse complement strand
AATACGAAATGAATTTGTGTTTCCAATCACTACTGAATGCTGGAACCATTGCGAGGAATCTGCGCCATCTGAAGCTATGAGAGCATTGCTCAATACAGTAGATTTTTGGACACAGTTTATCTGCGAGGATATTCTTGTGGCAGCTTTGGACTGAATGGTATCCTGGCACAGAGTGCGAAAGAAAAATAATACTATAGCAGGTGAAAAACATAATTAAAACTGTGGAGAAAGAGACGGAATTAATAAAAACGAAGCCTGTGGCAAAACACCATCATATATGAACGGCCTGGAAGTGGAAACCCATATCACACAGAAAGGGAAAGCCGAGAAACGTTGTGCGAGCATTGACATGATATATATAATTTCCTTCTGATCCAGTAAAGCGCAGACCTAGTATCAGTTCCGAATAAATGGTAGAGTTAGAACAAGTACCCATCATGACAGTGATGATACGAATTTCTAATGGGACCAATCGTATGCAAGAAGCGCAATCAAATGGTTAAGGGAATGCTATGACAACGAGCACCAAGCTCACTGCTGTATGCACAATACTGGCATAGTTAACATGATTCGCATATCCAGAGACCTTTATAAAGAGATACAATCATGCTATCAATCAACATGGCATATTTTTTACATTGCGTTCATTTCTCGGATGATAACTCGGTTCTATGACTCAATCATAAATATTAAGTTTCAGTGATGTCTGTGGGCTGCGAATGACGCCGGTGCTATGACGAGTAGTGAGCCGAGTCTTCTGATCCGTGTAGCTTTGCGCCTCGAACTACGTTATCCTTGCCCCCAAAGACATGCGCGAGATCGTCACCGCCACTTCTATTCGTCCCCCGCTTCGGCAATTTGCTAGCATCGTTTGACGCGTTCGTGAATGGCTCCCCCCCGGACTCGGCGATTGTCGACGGCTTTGGATACGTTACGAGTGATTCAGAGGACAGCAACGAGATACGCAACAGCACAGGCGTTGGATAGCGAGGTTATGTCGTTGGTCGGTACGTCTGACAACGCCGGGGTACGTGTTCCTCATTCATCTCCCTCTTCTTAGAAACCAGCAACGCGTTACGATGCAGCCTCGGTGACCCTGTCTACATATTCCAGGACATCCTTTCCGTCCCTCTCACGAACACCGCTCTACGAACGTCACTCTGCGGGCTCTCTGTCCCATGCGGACATGAATACCGGTGTCCCACCGTATTTTCATTCTTAGGGGGGCGTTCGGGCGCACGCCGGCCCAAGTCACGATATACTACAGTTGGGTAGGATCTAAAGACCGGGCAACACGCTCACGGGAGAATGTTTAGATCCCGGGCCCACGCTCGGTCCTACGAGGAAGCGGCGTTCCTCGACCAACTGGATCGCATGACGACGAAGATCAGAACACTGAGAAGACGTTTCTCGAACGCTGCAAAAGGTATCATATCGAGGAAATGAATCCGCAAGGTGATGTTGGACGTCGGTCGTCTATCTGTCGACCTAACGCATCATGCAGAGTTGATCACGCGCATCATCACTGGGACATCTCCGCGACACGAACCCTCCGCGCGTTCCTGGGCTGGACGTGCGGAGAAGGACAACGCCATCAGGATCTGATTGATGATTCCCCGCGTTCTGGATCGCATCGCAGGTGCGTACGGCCAGCATCATGCATATCAAACATTGAATACTGAATCGTCATCTACGGTTTCACATCTGCAAGAGACCCTGAAAGACGGTCATGTGGGCTGAGACAAGGCGTTCCACACTGCGCGACCCACTTTCTCGCTCACACCCGTGGTGCACGACGCGTGACACCACCCCTACTATATATCGGGTCCTGCAGCAAGGTCCCTGGCACCGATAGTCTCGCGCTCGAGAAGAGGCATTCGTGACTTGCTCGAGGTAGACGTCGCTGCCCAAGGGTACACGCTGAGAGCGTCTCAGGTTGACCCAAACGGGTCGTCCCTCGTCTCAAGCAAGGGCCGATCCGGCAACTCAAGACATATGAGGCCAGTCGGGTACACCTCCCAACGACTGAGAGGTGTGTACCTGTTGCATGGTCCCCGTACGCGAGGCATGTACGTGGGTCGGCTCGTCAAGGACTCTTAACTTGCCCGTCGGTATCATCACCAATCCACGCGATGCCGGTTGGGGGAGTCCTCCATCGAATGGCGTTACTTTCGGCTGGATTAGATCCACACTCTGTGCCGAGACTGCTCTAGGTTTTACCAGTGTGGTCGCGCAATTCCTGCTACTAGTAGCACTGTCATTTTTACATCTCGAGAGTAATATACATTTGCTAAACTAGGTCGCTGGTATCAGTCCATGACATCATGTGCGCTGGAACGAGTACAACACATCCACGCCGGTAACCGTACCCTGACCGAGAATACTACATCGTCCGATCCTTCTGCATGCTACTCCATTGTGAGTGATGACAAAGTGAGATGAAATCGCACGCACCACGACACCGACCCCCGTGGTGAGCTGAGGATCCGTTGTCTGTTGCACCTAAAAGAATGTGAGCGATCGCGACAAAGCCCATACTGTCGGAAAGTAGTCGTACTGGATGTACTGTCTTTGGACTTGCAGGACGTTTATTGGCACGGGTAAATCCCCAGCCCCGAGGGTTGGGACGACGATGCTGCGGAAACTGTCGAGCGATGAGCTGTAGCATATGAACACGAGGAATATCGAACCCTTCTTATTCCCGCGGCTGTTCGCTGACATGCCGTGTTAATACACCGCGACTAATCGTCTGACGAGAAAAGACCACTCACTGGCTTGCGTTGGTTCGCGGCCATTCTTGAGGGACGCTCGTTTGCGGCGCCGACATTTGATGGCTCGTGTGAAGTAGGCTGACGAGACTGGGGCGACTTTCCTGAATGTTGGTTCGAAGTGTGTGAAGCGGGATCTCTCTTTCTCCATGAGAATATTTTGAATATCGAACGAGACTGGTGAGTTGTCAGTGATGAAACATTAAACATGGTTCGGTGGTAGAGCTCACTGGGCGTGCATGCGATGGTGGGTCGGCGGAAGGGGCGGGTGGCAGTGCGTTGTCCTCGTGGGGATGGGTAGATGCGACAGGTGAAGGCGGCTGTAGCAGTGTCAGCACAGGGATAAATAGTGACAGAAGGATCACTGACTGCATCATAGTCGAATTGCAAAGCTGGAGTACTCGGCTGGAACGCGAACTATGCCATCATGTGAGAACTAGCCTAAGAGGGAGATGGATGGATGAGTACCTCAAGAATCTCATCCCTGTCCTGCTGTAGTTGCTCTCCAGAAAATTCCTGATATGTTTTGTCAATGTTGAGTGTGCAGGAAGATATGAGTACTTACATGGAATGGGCCATACAGCGCGGGAAGAATGTCCTGTAGGCGATGGATGATGATTTTCCCATCCTCATATCCAGCTGCAAGATAGTAGTTGTCTGGGGACACTGCAATGGAGCGTGTCTCTTTGCCCTCATCAAGGACAGAACCAATCCGAGCGAGCGTGGATGCATCTAGGAGAGTGACCCCTTGAGGTGTGGCAGTAGCGAGAAACTTGCCATTCGGGGCTAGCACGATAGAGCTGATGTGACCCTCAGCATCGAAGAGTGTTGGCGACTCGGCGAGTTTGGATCCATCAGAGGTGTCGAACAACCTGACTTTGTTGTCCTCCGATATCGCAAAGATGTGTTGACCCGACCATGCGAGTGGGGTAACAGGGAGCCAATCAGGTATGGTGACGTCGACGGTGACAAGTTTCTCTCCACTTTGGCTGTCAAAAATGCGGATCAGCGCAAGAGCCTCGGCAGTGGCGATGCGGTGGCCATCCGGAGAGAACCTGATGCTGGTGACATACGCGTCGCATTCGAGTGGACCGACGAGTCTCTCTCCGCTTTTGATATCCCAAATAGCCACTGTCTTTTCCCAGTATGTCCCAGTCACGAATCGGGTCGAATCAGGAGCGATGTCGACTGCATACACCTGATTTGTGTCTTCCACATCGATGGTCTTGTCATGCATCTCCGCATCCCATACACTCGCCCCTTTGTCAGTCCCAATCACAACCCACTTCCCATCACCAGACACAGTGATGGCATCCACATCGAGTCCTGTTATCCTTTTAACCTGTTGACCATCTGCGTATTGCCATCGCTGAATTCCCTCGACATCCCCCCTCAAAAGATGTTTCCCATCCGGTTGGAAAGCGAGTGCAAACACCGGGTAAGTGCTACCAGTATCAAGAACTATTGTTTGATCTTATTGCATGGTTAGCACTATCATAGCCACTCCTCATAGCCACCACTCACCAGCATTCATGGTCGACATCCTCGCTAATGGTACACAGGTCGTCACGCGTCGAAATGTCAAGGGATGAGGTGTGGGTTGACGCGTGGTGCGCAAAACTTGCTGTATACACACAGGGCCTCGTTCCCTAATTTTGGTCTGTTTACCCGGGCGCCTGGTGTCTTCTGTACCCACACTGACTTGCCAGGTGCAGTATCCGACAGCTTGGTTGTACGGCCTGGTACATCACGCTCAGTTCCGGGATGCACAGCCCCTGGAAACGCTACTCTGGACTGTAATCGGACAATCCTGCTGGCTAGGGATACAACAGATAAAGTGACTCTCTGTGCTTCATCGTGCGCTAACTGCATCTCTGGTTCATTCAGTGGCGATATCAGTCCATGATAGGTCAAGACCGGACACTCGGGGCTCACTTCAGACACAGCGACATGTTTTGTGAGTACAGGGACGATGACCGGGTCTCTATCGATTAGCGGAAAGGAGCGGCGACAGGCGTGATAGTATAAATCCGATCGCATACGCTCAGGATGGACGTGATTCCATCACTATCAAGGATCCTGATCAGGATCATTCCATTCCATGAAACTCTGACCATGTGCATCGGAAAACAGGATATCCGGGATGGGGCGGTTAGAGAAACAGAGACGATCACAGATCACTAGCACTGATGATTCTGCGTGCTTCCTTGCGTACCCTTGTGCCTATCTCACCACTTTGTACAATGTGCTGTTAATGGATGATAGGCAATTTACATGATACCGTGTCCTGTTTCAAGCATCTGATTTGTCTCGGAATTAGTTGGTTCTCTTTACGACCCCGGAAAGAAATCGCAATAGAAAGATGTAAACGAACATGACAGACGACGCTTACAACACCCCAAACACATCCCGCTTGGGTGAATTCAACACGACCGCCCCCCTGCGAACAGACACCTCGTCTTCATCCATCTTCCTCTCCGTATCAATCCACGCATCCCCGTCCGTACTCTCCCTCTCACGACCCACCGTCCCAAACACCGTAAGTGGCCGCCGAAAGGGCATGTCGTAACCAGCTGTTGAGGTGACCACGTCGGAGAGACCTGAAATACATTCCCTTCCTCTCCCTCCTCGTCCCTGTACGTCGATGTCCATTTCCCACCACTCCCACGCTGCTCACGAACGACCTTGATGTCGTGCAAATGAGCCGTGCGTGCCCAGCGTGTCGCGGATCGCATGTGTGGCTGACCCGATGTCGAGGACGAATGGGACCGTGTGAGGGGTGCTAATTGGGACGGTACGTGTGGCGTGATCGATGTCAGCGGATGGGGTGTTGTGTACGGCAGGGGGGGTGCATGTATGCACTTGTGTGATGCTGCCGTCGTCGATCTGGAAGCCTTCGCGGCGTGATGATTCGGAGTGATCCCATGCAAGAGCGGGCTTGCATTCAGTCTACGCCCTGGCTCGAGGAACAGTAGGTGCCCATGACTCACGTCACTGAACGGCCTCCCAGGCAGCAGAGAACACTCACCGATCGGCTTTTCAGTCTTGCCCCTCTCACATTGATCCGTCGGGCGACGACGTCATCGCCTAAACGGCCATCTGTACTACACTCATAAATGAGCGTGCGAACACCAGACGGGACGGCCATGTCGACCGGGCAACCGTCGGAGGGTGTTGTCCTGAAGCCGCACCCCGCGTGAGACCCGCTGTAAATCAGCACGGCCAAGAGTAGACAGAACTGTGCCGTACCGAGCTGCTTTTCGAGGACGACCTGCGCCGTGTGAGTGGTGCGACATTCGGGAAAGAAAGACATCATGCGCACCTCGTCTGAGTGATGGTTGACCCGAGAGAGCAGTTCGCCGTGCTCAAGTTCGAGTTGGAGCCGTTATCGTTCCCATTCGTGGATACATTTGTACTCTGAATAAAGTGTGATAGTATGAGCGCAACCGATTGGTCGACAAGATCGGGGCACTTACGATACGACCTCGTTGAGCTTTCTCGGCACCTCCCTCACGCCGGCAGTTTGTTCCTCCACATACCGCGGATGGTACGTATGATTTGCCTCGAGGGTAGTCAACCGTGTGTAGGTGCAGAAGGGCTAGTTTGCTGTACCGAAACCGTAGTGAATACCTGTGCGTCAGATTCGTGAGAATACGGGTGAGAGTTCTCGGCCGGAGTTGGGGTGGGTGAAGCGACAGAGGTGGGCGAGGACATGGGTAAGATTGACGAGATGGCTCTATCACCGAATGGAACCCCGCTGTTCCAATTCCGCTGCTCAACGGCGATGTTCCGTCACCGAGGGTAGAGGCGGAGGAGGATCTGCGGATGGGTCTGACTAAGTTCCTGCTAGTAGCAGTCGGTATTTTCGCACTGTCATCGTTAGCATCTGCAATTCAGAGAGTAATGTACATCCGTTAAACCGAGTCGCTCGTATCAGTCCACAATGTCACGTGCACCGGAACGAATACAACACATCCATGCGGGCAACCGAACCCTGACTGAGAATACCACATCGTCCGATTCTTGTTGATGCTGATCCAGTGTGAGCGTGGGGGCGTAAGTGAGGCGAAATCGCACGCACCGTGACATCAACCCTCGAAGCGGGCTGAGACGGATCACCTGTCTGTTGGGCCTAAAAGAATGTAAGCAATCGTGACAAATACTGTGAGAAAGTTGTCGTACCAGATGTACTGTCCTTGGATTTGCAGGACGTTTATTGACATGGGTAGTTCCCTGGCCCCGAGGGTTGGCACGATGAAATCGTGAAAACTGTTGAGCGATGAGCTGCAGCATATGAACACGAGGAATATCGAACCCTTTGCTTTCCCGCGGCTATTCGCTGACATGAGGTAGTGAATACACTGCGAGTGATCGTCTGACGAGAAAGACCACTCACTGGCTTGCGTTGGTTCGCAGCCATTCTTGAGAGACCCTCGTTTGTGACCTCCACATTTGATAGCTCGCGCAAAGTAGACTGATGAGCTTGGGGCAACCTTCCCGAATGTTGGTTCGAAGTGTGTGAAGCAGGGTCCCTCCTTCTCCATGAGAACATGGTGAATATCGAGCGAGACTGGTGAGTTGTCAGTGATGAAACATTAAACATGGTTCGGTGGTAGAGCTCACTGGGCGTCCATGCGATGATGGGTCGGCAGAAGGGGCGGGTGGCAGTGCATTGTCCTTGTGTAGATGGGTAGATGCGACAGGTGAAGGCAGCTGTAGCAGTGTCAGCACACGAATGAATCGAGAGAGAAGGCCCACTGACCGCATCGTAGTCGAATTGCAGACCTGGAGTACTCAGCTGGATCGCGAGCTATTCCATCATGTGAGAACAGGCCTGAGAGGGAGATGAATGAGTACCTCGAGAATGTCATCCCTGTCTTGTTGTGATTGTGACCCAGTAGATTCCTGATGTATTTTGTCAATGTTGGGTGTGCAGGAACTCATCAAGATATGAATACTTACATGGAATGGGCCATACGACTCAGGAAGAATGTCTTGTAGGCGATGGATGATGATTTTCCCATCTTGAGATCCAGATGCGAGATAGCAGCTGTCTGGGGACACAGCAAGTGACCGTATCACTTTGTCCTCATCAAGGACAGAGCCAATTCGAGCGAGTGTGGACGCATCTAGAAGAGTGACTCCTTGACGTGTGGCAGTAGCAACAAACTTGCCATTTGGGGCCAGCGTGATAGAGTCGATCATGTTCGCGCCATCGATGAGTGTCGGTGACTCAGCGAGCTTGGATCCGTCAGAGGTGTCAAACAATTTGACTCTGTTGTCCAATGATGTCGCGACGATGCGCTGACCCGACCATGCGAGTGGGGTGAACCAATTAGGTACGGTGACGTCAATGGTGGTCAGCTTCTCTCCGCTGTGGCTGTCAAAAATGCGGATCGGCCCACGAACCTCGGCGGTGGCGATGCAGTCGCTATCCGGAGAGAACCTGACTCCGATGACACCATTGCCATGTTTGAGAGGACCGACGCGTCGCTCTCCACTTTGGATGTCCCAAATAGTCGCCGTCTTTTCCCAATGAGTCCCAGTCGCGAATTGGGTCGAGTCGGGAGTGACGTCGACCGCATACACGTGATTTGTCCCTTCCACGTCGATGGCCTTGTTGTGCATCTCCGCATCCCATACACTCGCCCCCCCTTCCCTAGTCCCAATTACCACCCACTTCCCATCACCAGACACAGCGATTGCGGTCACATCGAGTCCTGTTGTCCTTCCAACTTCTTGACCATCTGCATGTTGCCATCGCTGAATCCCCTCCGCATCCCCACTCAAAAGATGCCTCCCGTCCAGCTGGAAAGCGAGCACATACACCCCGAAAGTGTTACCAGTATCAAGAACTATAGTTTGATCTCACCGCACGGTTAGCATTATCACAGTCACTGCTCCGAGCTGCCACTCACCAGTATTCATGGTCGACATCCTCGCTAGGGGTACACAACTCGTCGAGCGTCGGAATGTCAAGGAACAAGGTGTTGGTGGACGTGTGGTGAGTAACACTTGCTGTACAAACACACGGCCTCATTCTCTACTTTTGGTGTGTTTATCTAGACGCCTGGTGTCTTCAGCCAGGCGCAGTATCCGACAGCGTTCTAGGACACACAACCCCTGGACAAGTCCGTCCTTTGCTGGTCATTCAACCTAGCCAATGACTATCAGTAGGTGAGTTGAAAACACGACGGTATTCGAGATGTGGATGCCAAACCAACTGACCGCCTTATGCTGCCCCGGAGGTTACAACACAGGTATGTTGGACTAGACTCGGAGATGCGACCCAGCATGTATCGAGTCATTTGCCAGACTTTCTGTCGCGCATTCGCTCGTTCATGACACCTCAGTTCATATCGATCGCTCGTCTCGAACGTGCTGCCAACCTTTGGCGATCGGGCGGTGCATCCCATGCTCGAGAGGTGCGTCAGGTGCTATGCCACATTCAACTCATCGTCCAACGTCACTCATAATTGTTTTCCCATCAGCTGTGCACCCCATTAGACCTGCATATATGAACGCAAACCCTCAAACGCATCAGTTGGACATGTGGGATAACATGGTATGTCCCGTCGTCATTCCACACACGACTGACGCGTATTGACTGTATGGATGTTGTCTTTCAACTCGGTCAACGACGCCTCCCTGCGACTCTGGATCATAATCGGACGATCCCATCCGTTTGCGTCTGTGCGCGCAGTATCCTCGTAACTCAGTTGCACCATGCGGAGAACTGGTCAAGAGTAGGCGATCCTCCGTCCTTTGTTGTCCACTCATGAATCTCTATCAGCCTATGATAGATTTCAATCCCAGACACTCAGAGCTCACTTCTGACACAGCGAAAGAGTTCGTGAGTGCAGGGACGATGCCAGCGGGTCTCCATTGATTGGCGGAAAGAAATGGTAAGCACTATCGTGGCATAAATCCGACCACATGCGATTGGGATAATGGAGAGGCCGCGCCCGGGATGGACGCGATTCTATCGCCATCAAGGATCCTCACCAAGATTGATCTATGAAACCCTGACAATGCGCATCGGAAATCTGGATATCAGGATGGAGCGGTTAGAGAAACAGAGACGATCACGCATCAAAGATGATGGCAGGTGTTTTCTTGTGTACCCTTGAGTCTACCTCACCACGTTGTACAATACTCTGTCATGGACAATGGGCAATTCACACGACACCGTGTCCCCTTTCAAGCGTCTGACTTGTCTTGGAATTAGTTGGTTCCCTTTATGACCCCGGAAAAAAATCGCAGTAGAGAGATGAAAACGAACATGACAGACGATGCTTACAACGCCCCAAACACATCCCGCTCGGGCGAATTCAACACAACCGCCCCCTCGCAAACCGCCACATCCTCCTCGTCCATCTCCATGTCCGTATCATTCCACGCGTCCCCGTCCGAACTCTCCCTCTCACGACGCACCGCCCCGAACACGGTGAGTGGTCGCCAAAAGACGTCGCGTGATTAACTCTTGCCATGGGCAGAGGCATGGGCAGGCGGCCATGTCGGAGACCAAAACACGTCCTCGTCCCTGTATGCCCCTGACGACCACTTCCCACCACTCCCACGCCGCTCACGAACGTCGTGCAAATGGGCCGTACATACCCATCGCGTCGCCGATCGCATGCGTGGCTGGCCTGATGTTGAGGACGAGTTGGACCGTGTGAGGGGTGCTGTTTGGGACAGTGCGTGTGGTGCGATCGAGGTCGGTGGATGGGCATACGAAAGGCGGGTGATGTATGTACACGTTGCTGCCGTTGATTGGAAGCCTTCGCGGCATGATGATTCAGAGTGATCGCGCGCAAGAGTGAATTGGGGTTTAGTACCCCCTGGCCCTCGAAGCAGCAGGCAATTGTCTGGTGCTCATCATGAACATTTTGGTGAACGGCCTCCCAGGTAGCAAACAACACTCACCGAGGGGCTTTTCAGTCCTGGCCCTCTCAATTTGATCCGTCGGGCTGCGACGTCGTCGTTTAAACGGAATCCTATGGAAAGCACGACAACCGTGGTTACATACATCATCTTATATGAACGTACTACTCACAAAACTGCGCGTGCGAACACCAGACGACGTCGACCGAGCAACTGTTGGAGGGTCTTGTCCAGAGGCCGCACCCCGTGTGAGACCTGTGAACGCCAGCACGGCCAAGAGGAGACAGAACTGGGTAATACCCACTCGCTTCTTGAGTATGACCTGCGTCGTGTGAGTGATGCGACATTCGGCAAACAAAAAAAAAGACGTCGTGCGCACCTCGTCTGAGAGATAGTTGACCGGGAGAGCAGTTCGCCTTATGCGAGCGAAAGTCGATTCGAATGCACCAGTAAAATCGCACAGCGCCGTCGGCGGATGGAACAATTGAGGGTCATCAGCAGAGGACACACCCAGCACCAAAAACCCCACCTGGACGCCTTGGACGTTTTGCGCGATAGGTCCCAGCGTGGGTCTACGCCTCGTCCGTGCCCGTGTACGTCTTGGCAACGTGCACGGAGAAATTTCTTGAACACCCCGCTGGAGAACTCAAAGTTGGCGAGCTGGACCGTGTCGATTCGAAGGAGAAAGGGACATCTTCGGGTCCTTCCAGGGAATCACGGTTGGAGTGGCGTCAGTACAACGATGGCCCTGGGTGCTTGGTTCGGGATACGATAATGATAGCGTGAAACGGGTCATTGAGCGACGTGGGTGAGGAGGGAACGACGGCCGTGGCTGGCAGAGGCAATGCTGGCCGAGGACAAGGCCAGCAATGTCCTAGCCAACGATGGAAGATAAGCCGTCTCTCCGGACACCAATTGGTGCTCACCGCAGTGCAAGGTGTGCCGTCGGATCGATCCTGTACTTTGAAGGTCGAGAAAATCAAGGTCAGTGCGTACCTGAAACGTTTCGTGCGCAGTCGGGGCACATCGCAGGTCACTTCAGCTCGACTGGACCCACGCTCTGTACTGCAACCGCTTCCAAGTCTTACCATTGTAGTCACATAAAGCAGAGAAGTGTCTGACTGAGTTCCTGCTAGCAGTCGGCCATTTGTGCACTGTCATCACTATATCTGCAATTCGGAGAGTGATGTACATCCGCTAAACTGAGTCGGTCGCATCAGTCCGTGATATCATATGCACCAGAACGAATACAGCACATCCAAGCAGGTAGCCTGACCGAGAATACCACATCGTCCGATCCTTGTTGATGCTGATCCAGTATGAGTGTAGGGGCATAAGTGAGACGAAATCGCACGCACCGTGACATCAACCCTCGTGGTGGGCTGAGACGGATCACCTGTCTGTTGCGCCTAAAAGAATGTGAGTGATTGCGACGAATTTCACGCTGACTGTCCTACTGGGTGTGCCGTTCTCGGTTGATTGGTACGGGCCGCTCCCTGGTCCTGAGGGTTGGGGAGAGGGGTCCGACGAGGAAACTGTCAAAAGTGATGAGTGCTTGTATTCAAATACAAGAAATAATGAACCCTTCGCTTTCCTGTGGTTGTTCGCTGAGATGACGTGTCAGATGCACTCTGTCCGACCGTCCGACCGTGGGGCACTCACTCGCTGACGTATTCCCGCGGCCATTCTTGAGGGACCCTCGTTTGTGGTGTTGACATTTGACAGTGCACCCGGAGTAGACTGACGAGGCTGGGACAAGTTTTCCAAATGTTGATTCGAGGTATGTGAAGCAGGGTCCCTCTTTCTCCACGAAAATATTTTGAAGATCGAGCGAGACTGGTGTGAGTTGTATGTGGTAAAGCTCACTGGGTGTGCGTGCGATGATGGGTCGGAAGGGGCGGGTGGCAGTGCATCATCCTTGTGGGGATGGGTAGATGCGACAGGCGAAGGTGGCTGTAGCAGTGTCAGCACACGAGTGAATTGAGAGAGAAAGACCACCAACTGCATCATAATCAAATTGGAATGCGGGTGTACTTGGCTGGATCTCAAGCTATACCATCATGTGAGAACAAGCCTGAGAGGGAGATGAATGAGTACCTCAAGAATATCCCTGTCTTGCTGTGATAGCTCCCCAGTAGATTCCTGGTGTATTTTGTCAGTATTGGGTGTGCAGGAATCCATCCAGATATGAGTACTTGCATGGAATGGGCCATATAGCTCAGGAAGAATGTCCTGTAGGCGATGGATGATGATTTTCCCATCTCGATGTCCAGCTGCGAGGTAGCAGTTGTCTGGGGACACAGCGATTGACCATATCGCTTCGTCCTCATCAAGGACAGGGCCAATTTGAGCGAGTGTCGACACATCTAGGAGAGTGACCCCTTGAGTAGTGGCGGTAGCAACAAACTTGCCATTTGAGGCTAGTGCGATAGAGCGGATGTGATCCTCGTCATCGAAGAGTATCGGCGACTCGGCGAGTTTGGATCCATCGGAAGTGTCGAACAGCTTGACTGTGTTGTCTCTCGATGCCGCAATGATATGCTGACCCGACCATGCGAGTGGGGTGAGCCAATCAGGGACAGTGGCATCGATGGTGATGAGCCTCTCTCCGCTGTGGCTGTCAAAAATGCGGATCAGCCCACGAAGTTCGGCGGTGGCGATGCGGTCACCATCCGGAGAGAATTTGACACCGATGACATCGTTGTCACATTCGAGTGGACCAACAAGTCGCTCTCCACTTTGGATGTCCCAAATAGTCGCTGTCTTCTCTGTCCCAGTCGCGAATCGGGTTGAATCGGGAGTAACATCGACTGCAGGCACATAAGTCTCTTCCACGTCGATGGCCTTGTCGCGCATCTCCGCATCCCAAACACTCGCCCCTTCCACGGTCCCAACCACCACCCACTTCCCATCACCAGACACAGCGATTCCACGCATATCGAGTCCTGTTATTCTTCTAACCTGTTGACCATCTGCGTACTGCCATCGCTGAAACCCCTCCTCAACCCCACTCAAAAGATGCTTCCCGTCCGGATGGAAAGCGAGCGCATACACCGGGCGAGTGCTACCAGTATCAAGAACTGCTGTTTGATCTCACCGCATGGTTAGCACTGTCACAGTCACTCCTCAGAGCTACCACTCACTCGTATTCATGGTAGACATCTTCGCCAGTGGTACACAACTCGTCGCGCGTCGAAATGTCAAGGAACAAGGTGTGTTGATTGACGCGTGGTGCGCAACACTGGCTGTATACACATGGCCTCGTTCCCTAATTTTGGTCTGTTTACCTAGGCGCGTGGTGTCTTTCGGCACCGGCGCAGTAGCTGACAGCTTGGTTGTACGGCTTGGCACACCCCTACGATGGGTTCACGCAGCCATGCCTTTGGCATCAATAACCTTGTGCTCGAGACAGAGGCGTTCGTCACTCGCTCGCCGCCCAAGGGTACACGCCGGGGTTGACCCACACAGGTCGTCTCATCTCAAGTAAGGGCCAATCCGACGAATCGGAACGTATAGCATTCCTGACGAATAAGAGGTGCGTACCTGTTGCGTGGTCCCCGTACGGGAGAAATGTACGTGGATTGGCTCATCGAGGGTCTCTTAAGTAACTTACCTGTCGGTATCCACACGATGGCGGTAGGGGGAGTCATCTGTCGAATGGCGTCACTTGACCGATAGGCACGCTCACATCGCCAGTACTCCGGCTATGCAAAGAATACACTCGCGCTTCCAAGTTGTTTCATCATGATCAAAAAGATAAATACAAATTAAATCTGCATACACAACCACTACGCCGGATAAGTGTGAACGTGATGGACAACAGTGCAATGTAACAGGGAAATACACGAGCCAGTCCGACCGATCCACCCTATCTCTGCACCCCGTACTTTTTCTTCTTCTTTCGCGCCGGCGCACCATCTGCTGCATCGTTATTGACGGTAATGGCAGTCGTCGCACATTGAGACAGCGGTCCAGACTGACCTTGTCGTTACTGCGCACGAGACTGATTATCACCGCGTCTTTCTCCCGACCTTGCATACCGTCTACGGTGCCAATTTCGAGCTCTTGGCCATACTCAGGGCGGAGCAAGGAACAGAGCAGCGTGACCTGGGCCTGGTACCTATCATAGGATGCGTTGTGGCATTCAGATTAATGGACAACAAATCCCTCTCGCTAAAAACACGCACGGGGTGATGATGGCTATCTGAGCGGATCCGACAATGTCAGGTTCGGGCTCACGACGGCGCTTTGTGCTGGTGCATTCATCTCGAGCCTTGCCAGAAGGCGCACGACGGACACGCTCGTCTCGGGTGGGTCATCCGGTACGGACGGCCGAGCATGCTGCGTTGCAACCCCATCGGGCACCGCCGTATCTGGCCCATCCTCACTGGACGAGACCGGAACGACGATCCTAGGCTCAGACAATACGGCGCGATACGTCTGTCGCGTCTCTGAAACCAAACGCACGAGTCACGCGACACCGAGAGAATCCGTACGCACGGGCGCGCAACACGAGTGACTTGGGCGCAGTGGTAGAAGCGTTGTGTACCAGATTCGGAGCTAAACCGAGCAGGGTGATCCTGGTAGACGCATCAGACACGTACAGAGCGAGGAGAAAGACGTACAAGTTTCGAACATCCTTGGGACCACTATAGTCCCCCTCCCCGATCACCCCCCTACTGACAATGATCCCCTGCCCCTGGGTCACCCAGACAATCTCCCGCGCGGACGTCCACCAGTGTCGTTTCGCGGTGAGCCCATTGTCAGACACACTGACGCTCGCGTGGCTCGATTCCGGATCGCCGAGTGCACCAGCGTAAGCGAGTTCGAACACGGCACCGTGCTTGATCGCGGTGCGCACGAGGGTCTTGAGGTGGAATGGCGGGCGGGGTTGCGTGAGGGGTAACGCGATGATGTGCGCTGTGAATGGCGAGGGTTGACTGTGCGTCAAGCACGCTGCGGAGAACGTGGCTTGTGTCGTAGGCACGAGCACAATGAGATTGTATGCGCGCGTGATCAATGCATTCGCACTCGTCTGACCCAGTTAGCACACAGACAGGACGATGAAAACGCAACTAGTAGTCAACTGGCTCATGAATCGCTCGGTAGATCGACTCTCCATTCCACTGTGGAGAAGACTGGGCGCCGTGGAGACCTGTGTAGGTGCGGAAAGGTTAGTTCGTTGTACTGAAACCGTAATGAATGCCTGTGCATCAGATTCGTGAGAATACGGGCGAGAGTTCTCGGCCAGAGGTGGGGTGGGTGAAGCGACAGAGGTGGGCGAGGATATGGGTCAGATTGACGAGATGGCTCTATCACCGAATGGAGTCCCGCTGTTCCATTTCCGTTGCTCAACAGTGATGTTCCATCACCGAGGGCAGAGGCGGAGGAGATAAATCAGAATATGCGGATGGGTCTGACTAAGTTCCTGCTAGTAGCAGCCGCTCTTTTCGCACTGTCATCGTTAGCATCTGCAATTCAGAGAGTAATGTACATCCGTTAAACCGAGTCGCTCCCATCAGTCCACAATGTCATGTGCACCGGAATGCATACAGCACATCCATGCGGGTAACCGAACCTTGACTGAGAATACCACCTCGTCCGATTCTTGTTGATGCTAATCCAGTGTGAGCGTGGGGGCGTAAGTGAGGCGAAATCGCACGCACCGTGACATCAACCCTCGAAGCGGGCTGAGATGGATCACCTGTCTGTTGGGCCTAAAAGAATGTAAGCAATCACGACGAATTTCATGCTGGCTGTCCTACTGGGTGTGCTGTTCTCGGTTGATCAGTATGGGTAGCTCCCTGGTTCTGAGGGTTGGGGAGAGGGACCCGACGAACTCGTGGAAACTGTCAAAAGTGATGATGCTTGTATTCAAATACGAGGAACAACGAACCTTTCGCCTTCCTGTAGTTGTTCGCTGTGATGACACGTCAGATGCACTCTGTCCGACCGTCCGATGGTGGGATACTCACTCGCTGACGTATTCCCGCGGCCATTCTTGAGGGACCGTCATTTATGGCGTCGACATTTGACAATTCATGCTGAGTAGGCTGGTGAGCTTGGGGCACGTTTCCCGAGTGTTGGTTTGAGGTATGTGAAGCGGGGTCTCTCTTTCTCCATGAGAACATGGTGAATATCGAGCGAGACTGGTAAGTTGTCAGATGAAACATTAAACATGGTTCAGTGGCAGAGCTCACTGGGCGTGCATGCGATGATGGGTTGGCGGAAGGGGCGGGTGGCAGTGCGTCATCCTTGTGGGGATGGGCAGATGCGACAGGCGAAGGTGGCTGTAGTGGTATCAGCACACGAGTGAATCGAGAGAAACGGACCACTGACCGCGTCATAGTCGAATTGGAGTGCTGGTGTACTCGGTTGAATTTCAAGCTATACCATCATGTGAGAACAAGCCTGAGAGGGAGATGAATGAGTACCTCAAGAATGTCATCCCTGTCTTGTTGTGATTGCAACCCAGTAGATTCCTGATGTGTTTTGTCAATGTTGGGCATGCAGGGACCCATGAAGATATGAGTACTTACATGGAATGGGCCATACAACTCAGGAAGAATGTCCTGTAGGTGATGAATGATGATTTTCCCATCTCGAGATCCAGATGCGAGATAGCAGTTGTCCAGAGACACAGTGATTGACCATATATCTCTGTCCTCACTGAGGACAGGGCCAATTTGAGCGAGTGTAGATGCATCTAGGAGAGTGACCCCTTGAGTTGTGGCAGTAGCGACAAACTTGCCATTTGGGGCTAGCACGATAGAGCCAATGCCATCCTCGCCGTCGAAGAGTGTCGACGACTCAGCGAGTTTGGATCCATCAGAGGCATCGAATAGCCTGACTCTGTTGTCCAACAATGTCGCAAAGATGTGCTGACCCGACCATGCGAGTGGGGTGGCAGTAGTCCAACTCGTCAAGGTGACGTCGATGGTGATCAGCTTCTCTCCGCTGTGGCTATCAAAAATGCGGATCGGCCTACGAACCTCAGCGGTGGCGATACAGTCGCCATCCGGAGAGAACCTGACTCTGATGACATCGTTGTCATGTTCAAGTGGACCAACGAGTCTTTCTCCACTTTGGATATCCCAAATAGTCGCTGTCTTCTCTGTCCCAGTCGCGAATCGGGTCGAATCGGGAGTAACATCGACTGCAGGCACGTCATCTGTCCCTTCCACATCGATGGCCTTGTCGTGCATCTCCGCATCCCATACACTCGCCCCTTTGTCAGTCCCAATCACCAGCCACTTCCCATCACCAGACACAGCGATTGCGTACACCTTGAGTCCTGTTGTCCTTCCAACCTGTTGACCATCTGCGTACTGCCATCGCTGAAGCCCCTCCTTATCCCCGCTCAAAAGATGCTTCCCGTCTGGGTGGAAAGCGAGCGCATACACCAGGTGAGTGCTACCAGTATCAAGAACTGCTGTTTGATCTCATCGCATGGTTAGCACTATCACAGTCACTCCTCGGAGCTGCCACTCACCAGCATTCATGGTCGACATTCTTGCTAGTGGGATACAACTCGTCGAGGGTCGAAACAAGGTGTGTTGGTGGACGCGTGGTGCACTCACTTGCTGTATACACACATGGCCTCGTTCCCTAATTTTGGTCTGTTTACCTAGACGCGTGGTGTCTTTGGCACCCACACTGATATGCCAGGCGCGGTATCCGACAACTTCGTTGCACGACTTGGTACACCCCTACGATGGGCTCACGCAGTCATGTCTTTGGCATTGAGAGTCTCGTGCTCAGGACAGAGGTGTTCGTAACTCGCTCGCCGTTCAAGGGTACACGCCGGGGGTGTCTCGGGTTGACCTAAACGAGTCGACTCTCGTCTCAAGCAAGGGCACCCGACAGATCGGAACGTATGAGGCCAGTCGAGCATTCCTGACGAATGAGAGGTACGTACCTGTTGCGTAGTCCCTGTACGCGAGGCATGTACGTGGGTAGGCTCATCGAGGGTCTCTTAACTTGCCTGTCGGTATCCACGAGATGGCGGCTGGGGGAGTCATCCGTCGAACATCATTGTCTTTAGGCACGCTCATATCGCTAGCAAAGAATACACTCAGGCTTTCAAGTCGCTTCATCATGACCAAACACATGAGTGCGAATTAAATCACCCTACACGACCACTATGCCAGATAAGTGTGAATAACAATGCGATGTAACCAGGAAAAGAATGAGTCACGGTCCCCGCCCTATGTCTACACCCTATCCTTTTTTCTTCTTCTTTCGTGCCGGCGCGCCATTTGCTGCATCGTTATTGACGGTACTGTTAGTCGTCGCACGTTGAGGCGCCAGTCCAGATCGGACAGTGTCAGGTTCGGGTTCACGACGACGCTTCGTCGTGCCAGTGCGATCATCTCGAGCCCTACCAGAAGGACGCACGACAGACACACTTGTCTCGGGTGGGTTATCCGGTACGCACGGCCGAGCATGCTGCGTTGCAACCCCATCGGGTGCTGGCGTATCTGGTCCATCCTCACTGGACGATGCCGGAACGACGATCCTGGGTTCGGACAACACGGCACGATACGTCTGTCGCGTCTCTGAAACCAAACACATGAGTCATGCGAAACGAGAGAACGCGTACGCACGGGTACGCAACACGAGTGACTTGGGCGCAGTGGTAGAAGCGTCGTGCGCCAGATTCGGGGCTATACCCAGCAGCGTGATCCTGGCAGACGCGTCAGACCCGTACAGAGCGAGTAGAAAGACGGACAAGTTTCGAACGACATTGGGACCACTATAGTCCCCCTCCCCGATCACCCCACTGACAATGATCCCCCGCCCCTGGGTCACCCGCACAATCTCCCGCGCGGTGAGCCTGCTGTCAGACACACCGACGCTCGCATGGCTCGATTCCGGATCGCGGAGTGCACCAACGTAAGCGAGTTCACAGACGGCACCATGCTTGATCGCGGTGCGGACGAGGGTCTTTTTGAGGTGGAACGGCGGGCGGGGTTGCGTGAGGGGTAACGCGATGATGTGCGCTGTGAATGGCGACGGTTGACTGTGCGTCAAGCACGCTGCGGAGAACGTGGCTTGGGTCGTAGGCACGAGCGCAATGAGGTTGTATGCGCCCGTGATCGATCCATTCGCACTCGTCTGACCCGGTTAGCACACGTAGACAGGACGATGAAAACGAAAACGCACTAATCCGAACCCTTTCTCGCTCTCGTTGTTGAGTTGGACCGTCAGCCGCTTCAGAAAGACGACACCGGGTCTCTTTCTCAGCTGGGGCATGACCATGTCCAGGGTGTTTACATGCGTCTTTGGGTCCATCTTTTCCTCGATGGTCTGGTTGAGCGCGATGACGCCGCTGTAGCATGGCCAAGAGCAGACAGAACTCTGCCATACCGAGCCGCTTTTCGAGGACGACCTGCGCCGTGTGAGTGGTGCAACATTCGGGGGAAAAAAAGACGTCATGCGCACCTCGTCTGAGTGATGGTTGACCCGAGAGAGCAGTTCGCCGTGCTCGAGTTCAAGTCGGAGCCGTTATCGTTCCCATTCGTGAGCCGTGTGTGGATACATTTGTACCTGCATCCGACTCTGAAGAAAGCGTGATAGTATGAGCGCAACCGATTGGTCGACAAGATCGGGACACTTACGATACGACCTCGTTGAGCTTTCTCGGCACCTCCCTCACGCCGGCAGTTTGTTCCTCCACACCGCGGATGGTACGTATGATTTGCCTCGGGGGTAGTCAACCGTGTGTAGGTGCAGAAGGGTTAGTTCGCTGTACTGAAACCGTAGTGAATGCCTGTGCGTCAGATTCGTGAGAATACGAATGAGAGTTCTCGGCCAGAGGTGGGGTGGGTGAAGCGACAGAGGTGGGCGAGGACATGGGTAAGATGGACGAGATGGCTTTATCACCGAATGGAGCCCCGCTGTTCCATTTCCGTTGCTCAACAGCGATGTTCCGTCACCGAGGGCAGAGGCGGAGGAGAATATGTGGATGGGTCTGACTAAGTTCCTGCTAGTAGCAGCCGGTATTTTCGCACTGTCATCGTTAGCATCTGCAATTCAGAGAGTAGTGTACATCCGTTAAACCGAGTCACTCGCATCAGTTCACAATGTCATGTGCACTGGAACGCATACAGCACATCCACGCGGGTAACCGAACCCTGACTGAGAATACCACATCCTCCGATTCTTGTTGATGCTGATCCAGTGTGAGCGTGGGGGCATAAGTGAGACGAAATTGCACGCACCGTGACATCAACCCTCGTGGTGGGCTGAGATGGATCACCTGTCTGTTGCGCCTAAAAGAATGTGAGCGATCGCGACGAATTTCATGCTGGCTGTCCTACTGGGTGCGCCGTTCTCTGTTGATCGGTATGGGTCACTCCCTGGTCCTGAGGGTTGGGGAGAGGGGTCCGACGAGGAAACTGTCAACAGTGATGAGTGCTTGCATTCAAATACGAGAAATAATGAACCCTTCGCTTTCCTGTGGTTGTTCGCTGAGATGACGTGTCAGATGCACTCTGTCCGACCGTCCGATGGTGGGGCACTCACTCGCTGACGTATTCCCGCGGCCATTCTTGAGGGACCCTCGTTTGTGGTGTCGACATTTGACAATTCATGCTGAGTAGGCTGATGAGCTTGGGGCACGTTTCCCGAGTGTTGGTTCGGGGTATGTGAAGCGGGGTCCCTCTTTCTCCATGAGAACAAGGTGAATATCGAGTGAGACTGGTGAGATTTCAGTGACGAAACATTAAACATGGTTCAGTGGTAGAGCTCACTGGGCGTGCATGCGATGATGGGTCGGCAGAAGGGGCGGGTGGCAGTGCGTTGTCCTTGTGCGGATGGGTAGATGCGACAGGTGAAGGCGGCTGTAGTCATGTCAGCACATGAACGAATCGAGAGAAAAGGACCACTGACCGCGTCATAGTCGAATTGGAGTGCTGGTGTACTCGGCTGGACCGCGAACTGTGCTATCATGTGAGAACAAGCCTGAGAGGAAGATGAATGACACACCTCGAGAATGTCATCCCAGTCTTGCCATGATTGCTCGCTGGTGGATTCTTGATGTGACCCAGTAGATTCCTGATGTGTTTTGTCAATGTTGGGTGTGCAGGAATCCATCCAGACACGAGTACTTACATGGAATGGGCCATACAGCTCAGGATGAATGCCCTGTAGGTGACGGATGATGATTTTCCGATCATCACATCCAGCTGCGAGATAGTAGCTATCTGGGGACACAGCAATTGACCATATCCCTCTGTCTTCATCGAGGACAGACCCAATTTGATCGAGTGTGGACACATCTAGGAGTGTGACCCCTTGAAGTGTGGCAGCAGCGACAAACTTGCCGTTTGGTGCTAGCGCGATAGAGCGGATCCCATCCTCGCCATTGAAGAGTGTTGGCGACTCGGTGATTTTGGATCCATCGAAGGTGTCGAACAACTCAACTTTGTTGTCCCTTGATATCGCATAGATGTGCTGGCCTAACCATGCGAGTGGGGCGAGCCAACCCGGTAAGGTGGCATCGATGGTGATCAGCTTCTCTCCGCTGCGGCTGTCAAAAATGCGGATCGATCCACGATACTCGGCGGTGGCGATGCGGTCGCCATCTGGAGAGAACTTGATGCCGATGACAAGGTTGTCATGTTCGAGGGGAACGAGTCTCTCTCCACTTTGGATATCCCAAATAGTCGCTGTGTTTTGCCATGTCCCAGTTGCGAATCGGACCGAGTCGGAAGCGATGTCGACTGCAACCACATAACTCGTCTCTTCCACGTGGATGGCCTTGTTGCGCATCTCCGCATCCCATACACTCGCCCCTTCCCTAGTCCCAATCACTACCCACTTCCCATCACCAGACACAGTGATGGCATTCACATTGAGTCCTGTTATTCTTCCAACCTGTTGACCATTTGCATATTGCCATCGCTGAATTCCCTCCTCAACCCCACTTAAAAGATGCTTCCCGTCCAACTGGAAAGCAAGCGCACAAACCGCCAAAGGGCTACCATTATCCAGAACAATTGTCCAGTCTCACCACATGGTTAGCACTATCATAGTCACTCCTCAGAGCCGCCACTCACCAGTATTCATGGTCGACATCCTCACTAGTGATACACAAATCGTCGCGCGTCGAAATGTCAAGGAACAAGGAGTGTTGGTGGACGCATGGTGCGCAACACTGGCTGTATAAACACACGGCCTCATTCTCTAATTTTAGTCTGTTTACCTAGACGCCTGGTGTCTTTGGCACAGGCGCAGTATCCGACGGCATGTTGGTACCGCTTGGTTTACCCCATTGAGAATGTGGATGTGACAGCGTTCTAGGACACAGCCTCCATCTTTGCTGGCTGACTCAACCTCAGCTGATGACCGTCGGTGGAAATCGCGACACGAGATTTTTGGGCCAAACCAATTGATCCACCTTATTTTTCCCCAGAGTGTTATGGCATACATCCGACCGGATACGCTCGGGACAATGGAAAGGCCGCGCGAGGGAGACTTCCACTGCGAGCGCGGAGAGATGCCACCTGTTTCTCTTGTGCTTCGAGCGAGGCCCGGCCCCTTTCCTTGTTCGCGCCCGTAGCGCACGACGGGTGAGTCTTTGGCATTGATAGCCTCCTGCTCGAGGTCGATGTCACCGCCCAAGGATACACGCTGGGAGTATCTCAAGTTGACCCAAACGAGTCGTCTCTCGTCTCAAGCAAGGGCCAATCTGGCAAATCACAACATATGAGGCCAGTCGAGTACCATTCCTGACGAATGAGAGGTGCGTACCTGTTGCGTGGTCCCCGTACGCAAGGGCCTCGATCTCAATGTGCATGGCTCATGGAGGGTCTCCCAACTTGCCCGGTGGTATCATAACGCGTCCGACGAGATGGTAGCTGGAGGTGTAATTCGTCGGATAGCGTCACTTGAGCAACATGATCAAATCATGGTCTTTAAGTAGGCACGCCAACTCATCGCGCTAGTGCTCCCTTCCCTTTGTACATCGGCTATGCAAAGAATACACTCACGCTTCCAAGTCGTGTCGTTAGGACCAAAAAGATGTGTACGAATTAAATCATGAGCCAGTCCGGCCGATCCGCCCTACGTCTGTACCCTATCCTTTTTCTTTTTCTTCTTCTTTCGCGCCGGCGTCGGCGAGTTCGAAGACGGTGCCGTGCTTGATCGCGGTGCGGATGAGGGTGTGTTTGAGGTGGAATGGCGGGCGGGGTTGGGTGAGAGGTAACGCGATGATGTGCGCTGTGAATGGCGAGGGTTGACTATGCGTCAAGCACGCTGCGGAGAACGTGGCTTGAGTCGTAGGCACGAGCGCAATGAGGTCGTATGCCCCCGTGATGGATGCATTCGCACTCGTCTGACCCAGTTAGCACACGTAGACAGGACGATGAAAACGCACTAATCCGAACCCTTTCTCGCTCTCGCTGTTGAGATGGATCATCAGCCGTTTCAGAAACACGACACCGGGTCTCTTTTTCAGCTGGGGCAAGACCATGTCCAAGGTGTTTACATGCGTCTTTGGGTCAATCTTTTCCTCGATGATCTGGTCGAGCGTGAGCGTGAGTGGGGTGAAAACGAGCGGACTGACGGTGGACGAGCAGGTCGACACGAGCGTCACACAATTCGACCACTACAAATTGAGTATCAGCACTGCATGGCGAGAGCATATACCTCACCTTGGTGGATGAGAGAATGGACGAGGCCAAGTTGGCCGACGTGTGCGAGGTGTGTACGCGTGCGGAACAGTCCATGTCGGCATCATTGAACCTGTCCATGATGGGTACGCGAAAGCGTGGTGGGAGGTCCCTACTGGTGGCATACGACGGGTCGGGGGGGCAGCAGCATGTCCACCAGCGGCGCATCTGCCTTCTGGACGCTGTTTTTACCTGGCACATCACTGTCGGATGTGGATGTGTGCACGCTTGGTGTCTTGGGGAGCTCTCGTAGGCCCACGTGGAGTTGCTTCGACTTCTAGTCGTCGAATGAGAAAGACGTCTTCAGGTCCCTCCAGGAGATCGACGGTCGGTAGTGGCTTCAGGCAGCACAACGATGGCCGTGGTTGCTTGGTTCGGGATACGACGACGATAGCGTGAAACGGGTCATTCAGCAATGTGGGTGAACGACGGCCGTGGCTGGTAGAGGTAATACTGGGCGAGGAGAATCCCAGCAGTGTCCTAGGCAACGATGAAAGATAAACTGATTGGTACCCACCACAGTGCAAGATGTGCCGTCGGATCGATCCTGTACTCCGACGGTCAGGAAATGCACACCCCAGGTGCGACCCATCATGGAGGGTGAAAGAAGCGATTGGAATTAGGGTCCGAATGGGAGTACGCACATGGAACTTTTAGCGCGCAGTTGGAGCACACGAGTCGTTTTCAGCTGGACCCACGCTGTGCTGCGACTGCTTCAAGGCCTTGTCATTGTGGTCGCGTGAAGCGGAGAAGTGTCTGAGTGAGTTCCTGCTAGCAGTCAGTCTTTGCGCACTGTCATCGTTAGCATCTCCGATTCAGAGTGTATATACATCCGTTAAACCGAGTTGCTCCCATCAGTCCGCGACATCATGTGCACCGGAACGCATGCAGCACATCCATCCGGGTAACCGAACCCTGACTGAGAATACCACATCCTCCGATTCTTGTTGATGCTAATCCAGTGTGAGCGAGCGTAAGTGAGACGAAATCGCACGCACCGTGACATCAACCCTCGTGATGGGCTGAGACAGATCACCCGTCTGTTGCGCCTAAAAAATGTGAGCGATCGCGACGAATTTCATGCTGGCTATCCTACTGGGTACGCCGTTCTTGGTTGATCGGTATGGGTCACTCCCTGGTCTTGAGGGTTGGGGAGTGGGGTCCGACGAGGAAACTGTCAAAAGTGATGAGTGCTTGTATTCAAATGCGAGGAACAACGAACCCTTCGCTTTCCTGTAGTTGTTCGCTGTGATGACATGTCAGATGCACTCTGTCCGACCGTCCGATGGTAGGGCACTCACCCGCTGACGTATTCCCGCGGCCATTGTTGAGGGACCCTCGTCTGTGGCGTCGACATTTGACAGTGCACCCGGAGCAGACTGATGAGGCTGGGACAAGTTTCCCGAATGTTGGTTCGAGGTGTGTGAAGCGGGGTCCCTCTTTCTCCATGAGAACATGGTGAATATCGAGCGAGACTGGTGAGTTGTCAGTGATGAAACATTAAACATGGTTCGGTGGTAGAGCTCACTAGGCGTGCATGCGATGATGGGTCGGCGGAAGGGGCGGGTGGCAATGCACCATCCTTGTGGGAATGGGTAGATGCGACAGGCGAAGGCGGCTGCAGCAGTGTCAGCACACGAGTGAATCGAGAGAAAAGGACTACTGACCGCGTCATAGTCAAATTGGAGTGCTGGTGTACTTGGCTGGATTTCAAGCTATACCATCATGTGAGAACAAGCCTGAGAGGGAGATGAATGAGTACCTCAAGAATGTCATCCCTGTCTTGTTGTGATTGTGACCCAGCAGATTCCTGATGTGTTTTGTCAATGTTGGGTACACAGGAACTCATGAAGATGAGTACTTACATGGAATGGGCCATACAGCCCAGGAAGAATGTCCTGGAGGCGATAGATGGTGATTTTCCCATCTCCATCTCCAGCTGCGAGATAGCAGTTATCTGGGGACACAGTGATTGACCATATATCTTTGTCCTCGTTGAGGACAGGCCCAATTCGAGCGAGTGTGGATGCGTCTAGGAGAGTGACTCCTTGACTTGTGGCAGTAGCGACAAACTTGCCACTTGGGGCTAGTGCGATAGAGCGGACCCCATTCTCGCCATCGAAGAGTGTCGACGACTCAGCGAGTTTGGATCCATCGGAGGTGTCGAATAACTTGACTTTGTTGTCCCTCAATGTCGCAAAGATGTGCTGACCTGACCATGCGAGTGGGGTGGCATAGGCCCAACCCGGTAAAGTGACATCAATAGTGACCAGCTTCTCTCCGCTGTGGCTGTCAAAAATGCGGATCCGGCCAAGATACTCGGCGGTGGCGATGCGGTCGCCATCTGGAGAGAACCTGACGCCGTTGACACCGTTATCATGTTGGAGGGGACCAACGCGTCGCTGTCCACTTTGGATGTCCCAAATAGTCGCTGTTTTTTCCCGATATGTCCCAGTCGCAAATCGGGTCGAGTCGGGAGCGATGTCGACTGCGACCACGTCATTTGTCTCTTCCACGTCGATGGCCTTGTCGCGCATCTCCGCATCCCATACACTCGCCCCTCCTATAATCCCAATCACCACCCACTTCCCATCACCAGACACAGCGACGACGTTCACCTGGAGTCCTGTTATCCTTTCAACCCGTTGACCATCTGCATGTTGCCATCGCTGAAACCCCTCCATATCCCCGCTCAAAAGATGCTTCCCGTCCGGATGGAAAGCGAGCGCACACACCCAGCTAGTGTCACCAGTGTCAATAACTGTTGTTTGATCTCACCGTATGGTTAGCATTATCACAGCCACTCCTCAGAGCTGCCACTCACCCGTGTTCATGGTCGACATCCTCACTAGTGATACACAAATCGTCGCGCGTCGAAATGTCAAGGAACAAGGTGTGTTGGTGGACGCATGGTACGCAACACTGGCTGTATAAACACACGGCCTCATTCTCTAATTTTGGTCTGTTTACCTAGGCGCCTGGTGTCTTTGGCACAGGTATCCGACGGCATGTTGGTACCGCTTGGTTTACCCCATTGAGAATGTGGATGTGACAGCGTTCTAGGACACACAGCCTCCATCTTTACTGGCTGACTCAACCTCAGCTGATGACCATCGGTTGATGAGTTGACATCACGACGAACGAGATTTTTGGGCCAAACCAATTGGTCCGCCTTATTTTGCCCCAGAGGAGTGTTGTGGCATACATCCGACCGGATGCGCTCGGGACAATGGAAGGGCCGCGCGAGGGAGACTTCCACTGCGAGGCCCGGCCCCTTTTCTTGTTCGCGCCCGTTGCGCACGACGGGCGAGCCCACCCTACGAATCGACGATGGGTTCACGCAGCGATGTCTTTGGCATTGATAGCCTCCTGCTCGAGGTCAATCTCACCGCCCAAGGATACACGCTGGGAGTGTCTCAAGTCGACCCAAACGAGTCGTCTCTCGTCTCAAGCAAGGGCCGATCTGGCAAATCGCAACGTATGAGGCCAGTCGAGTACCATTCCTGACGAATGAGAGGTGCGTACCTGTTGCGTGGTCCCCGTACGCAAGGGCCTCGATCTCAATGTACATGGGTTAGCTTATGGAGGGTCTCCCAACTTGTCCGATGGTATCATAACGCGTCCGACGAGATGGTAGTTGGAGGTGTAACTCGTCGGATAGCGTCACTTGAGCAACGTGATCAAATCATTGTCTCTAAGTAGGCACGCCAACTTATCGCGCTGGTGCTCCCTTTCCCTTTGTACATTGGCTATGCAAAGAATACACTCACGCTCCCAAGTTGTTTCGTTAGGACCAAAAAGATGTGTACGAATTCAATCAGCCTGCACCACCACTATGCCAGATAAGTATGAATGTGTGATAGAATATCCTTTTTCTTCTTCTTCTTTCGTGCCGGTGCGCTGTCTGCCGCATCGTTATTGACGGTACTGGTAGTCGTCGCACGTTGAGACGGTGGTCCGGATCCGACAGTGTCAGGTTCGGGTTCATGACGACACTTCGTCGTCCCGATGCGATCGTCTCGAGCCTTGCCGAAAGGCCACACAACAGGCACGCTCGTCTCGGGTGGGTTATCCGGTACGGACGGCCAAGCATGCTGCGGGCACCGCCGTATCGTCCGCATCCTCACTGGACGAGACCGAAACGACGATCCTGGGCTCGGACAAACGTCTGTCGCGTCTCTGAAACCAAACACATGAATCACGCCGCGAAACGAGAGAACGCGTACGCACGGGCACGTAATACAAGTGACTTGGGTGCAGTGGCGGAAGCGCCGTGTACCAGATTCGGGGCTAAACCGAGCAGCGTGATCCTGGCAGATGCGTCAGACGCGTACAGAGCGAGGAGAAACACCCACAGGTTTCGAACGTCTTTGGGACCCCTATAATCCTCCTCCCCGATCACCACTGACAATGATCCCCCGCTCCTGGGTCACCCGCACAATCACCCGCGCGGATGCCCACCAGTGTCGTTTCGCGGTAAGCCCGCTGTCAGACACCCCGACGCTCGTATGGCTCGACTTCGGATCGCCAAGTGCACCCGCGTAAGCGAGTTCGGATGTTTTGTACGATAGGTCCCAAGGATCGATGGTTGGAGTGGCGTCAGGACAACGATGGCTGTGGTTGCTTGGTTCGGGATGCGACAACGATAGCGTGAAACGGGTCATTGAGTGATGGGTGAGGAGGGAACGACGGCCGTAGCTGGCAGAGGCAATACTGGCCGAGGACAATGCCAGCAATGTCCTAGCCAACGATGAAAGACAAACTGTCTCTCCGGACTCCAATTGGTGCTCACCGCAGTGCAAGGTGTGCCGTTGGATCGATCCTGTACTTTAAGAGTCGGGAAAATCAAGGTCATGGTAGGAGTGCGTACCTGAAACGTTTCGTGCGCAGTCGGGGCACATCGCAGGTCACTTCAGCTGGACTGGACCCACGCTCTGTGCTGCAACCGCTTCTAAGTCTTACCATTGTAGTCACATGAAGCGGATAAGTGTCTGACTGAGTTCCTGCTAGCAGTCGGCCATCTGTGCACTGTCATCGCTATATCTGCAATTCGGAGAGTGATGTACATCCGCTAAACTGAGTCGGTCGCATCAGTCCGCCACATCATGCGCACTGGAACGAATGCAACACATCCATGCGGGTAACCGAACCCTGACTGAGAATACCACCTCGTCCGATTCTTGTTGATGCTAATCCAGCGTGAGCGTGGGGGCATAAGTGAGACGAAATCACACGCACGGTGACATCAACCCTCGTGGTGGGCTGAGATGGATCACCTGTCTGTTGCACCTAAAAGGATGTGAGCGATCGCGACGAATTTCACGCTGGCTGTCCTACTGAGTGCGCCGTGCTCGGTTGATTGGTACGGGTCGCTCCCTGGTCCTGAGGGTTGGGGAGCGGGGTCCGACGAACCCGTGGAAACTGTCAAAAGTGATGAGTGCCTGTATTTAAACACGAGGAATAACAGACCCTTCGCCTTCCTGTGGTCGTTCGCTGACACAAGGTATTAAATATGCTTCATCTGACTGTCCAATGATAGGGCACTCACTCGCTGACGTATTCCCGCGGCCATTCTTGAGGGACCCTCGTTTGCGGCATTGAAATTTGATAGCTCAACCGAAGTAGACTGACGAGGTTGGGACAAGTTTCCCGAATGTTGTTTGGAGGTGGATGAAGCAATGTCCCTCTTTCTCCACGAGAATATGTTGAATATTGAGTGAGACTGGTGTGAGTTCTTAGTGTCAAAACATTCATCTGTACATGGTTTTGTGGTAGAGCTCACCGGGCGTGCATGCGATGATGGGTCGGCGGAAGGGGCGGGTGGCAGTGTGTTGTCCTTGTGCAGATGGGTAGATGCGACAGGTGAAGGCGGCTGTAGCAGCGTCAGCACAGGAATGTCAATGAATCAAGAAAGGACCACTGACTGCATTATAGTCAAATTGGAGAGCTGGAGTACTCAGCTGGATCGCGAACTATTCCATCATGTGAGAACAAGCCTGAGAGGGAGATGAATGACACACCTCGAGAATGTCCTTCCTGTCTTGCTGTGATTGTAACCCAGTAGATTCCTGATGTGTTTTGTCAATGTTGGGTGCACAGGAATCCATCAGATGAGTACTTACATGGAAGGGGCCATATGACTCAGGAAGAATGTCTTGTAGGTGATGAATGATGATTTCCCCATCTTCACATCCAGCTGCGAGATAGCAATTGTCTGGGGACACAGCGATTGACAATATCTCTTTGTCCTCATCAAGGACAGACCCAATATGATCGAGTGTGGATGCATCTAGGAGTGTGACCAGTTGAGATGCGGCAGTAGCGACAAATTTGCCATTTGGGGCCAACACGACAGAGCTGATGAAATCCTCGTCATCGAAAAGTGTCGGTGACTCGGCGAGTTTGGATCCGTCAGAGGTGTCGAACAATGTGACTATGTTGTCCTCCGATATCGCAAAGATGTGTTGACCCGACCATGCGAGTGGGGTGACAGCGGGCCAATCAGGGACAGTGGCATCGAAAGCGATCAGCTTCTCACCGCTGTGGCTGTCGAAAATGCGGATCGGCCCGACACCCTCGGCGGTGGCAATGCAGTCACCATCCGGAGAGAACTTGACGCCAGTGACACGCCAATCATGTTCGAGGGGACCAACGAGTCGCTCTCCACTTTGGATATCCCAAATACTCGCTGTCCTTTCCTCTGTCCCAGTTGCGAATCGGGTTGAATCAGGAGTGATGTCGACCACGAGCACCTCATGTGTCCCTTCCACATCGATGGCCTTGTCGCGCATCTCCGCATCCCATACACTCGCCCCTTTGTCAGTCCCAACCACCACCCACTTCCCATCACCAGACACAGCGATGGCATTCACAGCGGTTCCTGTTGTCCTTCCAACCTGTTGACCATCTGCGTATTGCCATTGCTGAATCCCCTCTTTATCCCCGCTCAAAAGATGCTTCCCGTCCGGATGGAAAGCGAGCGCAAATAGCCCGTAAGTGTTACCAGTATCGAGAACTATCGTTTGATCTCACCGCATGGTTAGCATTATCACACTCACTCCTCAGAGGTGCTACTCACCAGTATTCATGGTCAACATCCCCGCTAGCGGTACACAAATCTTCGGGCGTCGAATGTCAAGGAACAAGTTGGTTGACGTGTGGTGCGCAACACTGGCTGTATAAACACACCGCCTCATTCTCTAATTTTGGTCTATTTACCTAGGCGCCTGGTGCCTTTGGCACAGGCACAGTAGCTGGCAGCTTCATTGTGCAACTTCGTACCACCCGGAATGTGGATGCGACAGTGTTTTTTTAGGACATACAGCCCTTGGAAAGACTCAACCTCAGCTGATGACCGTCAGTGGATGAGTTGACATCGCGACACACGAGATTTTGGGGCCAAACCAATTGATTCGCCTTATTTTGCCCCAGAGGAGTGTTGTGGCATACATCCGACCGGATGCGCTCGGGACAATGGAAGGGCCGCGCGAGGGAGACTTCCGCTGCGAGGCCCGGCCCCTTTTCTTGTTCGCGCCTAGCGCACGACGGGTGAGCCCACCCTACGAATCGACGATGGGTTCACGCAGCGATGTCTTTGGCATTGATAGCCTCCTGCTCGAGGTCGATGTCGCCGCCCAAGGATACACGCTGGGAGTGCTCAAGTTGACCCAAACGAGTCGTCTCTTGTCTCAAGCAAGGGACAATCTGGCAAATCGCAACGTATGAGGCCAGTCGAGTACCATTCTTGACGAATGAGAGGTGCGTACCCGTCGTACGCAAGGGCCTCGATTTCAATGTACATGGTTAGCTTATGGAGGGTCTCCCAACTTGCCCGGTGGTATAACGCGTCCGACGAGATGGTGTAATTCATCGGATAGCGTCACTTGAGCAATGTGATCAAATCAATGTCTTTAAGTAGGCACGCCAACTTATCGCGCTAGTGCTCCCTTTCCCTTTGTACATCGGCTATGCAAGAATACACTCACGCTTCCAAGTTGTTTTATTATGACCAAAAAGATGTGTACGAATTCAATCAGCCTACACGACCACTACGCCAGATAAGTATGAACGTGTGATGGACGACGATGCAATGTAACCGGGAAATACACGAGCCAGTCCGACTGATCCGCCCTATCTCTGCACTCCGTCCTTTTTCTTTTTCTTCTTCTTTCGTGCCGGTGTGCCGTCTGCCGCATCATGATTGGCGGCACTGGCAATTGGAGCATGTTGAGATGGCAGTCCGGATCTGACAGTGTCAGGTTCAGGTTCACGACGGCGCTTCGTCGTGTTGGTGCGATCATCTCGAGCCCTACCAGAGGGCCGCACGACGGACACATTCGTCTCGGGTGGGTCATCCAGTACGGACGACCGAGCATGCTGCGTTGCAACCTCATCGGGCACCGCCGTATCTGGTCCATCCTCACTGGACGATACCGGAACGACGATCCTGGGCTCGGACAACACGACGCGATACGTCTGTCGCGTCTCTGAAACCAAACACATGAGTGACGCGACACTGAGAGAACGCGTACGCACGGGTACGCAACACGAGTGACTTGGGTGCAGTGGTAGAAGCGTCATGCGCCAGATTCGGGACTAAACCGAGCAGTGTGATCCTGGCAGACGCGTCAGACCCGTGCAGAGCGAGGAGAAAGACGCACAGGTTTCGAATGTCCTTGGAACCCCTATAGTCCCCCTCCCCGATCACCCCTCCATTGACAATGATCCCCCACCCCTGGGTCACCCGCACGATCTCCCGCGCGGACGCCCACCAATGTCGTTTCGCGGTGCGGACGAGGGTGTGTTTGAGGTGGAACGGCGGGCGGGGTTGGGTGAGGGGTAACGCGATGATGTGCGCTGTGAATGGCGAGGGTTTACTATGCGTCAAGCAAAACGTGGCTTGGGTCGTAGGCACGAGCGCAATGAGATTGTATGCGCCCGTGATGGATGCATTCGCACTCGTCTGATCCGGTCAGCACACGTAGACAGAAGGATAAAAACGCACCAATCCAAATCCCTTCTCGCTCTCGCTGTTGAGATAGATCGTCAGTCGTTTCAGATAGACGACGCCGGGTCTCTTTTTCAGTTGGGGCAACACCATGTCCAGGGTGTTTACATGTGTCTTTGGGTCGATCTTTTCCTTGATGGTCTGGTTGAGCGCGATGACGGTGTACCCCACTGAATTTCAAGCGTGAGCGTGAGTGGAGTGAAAACGAGCGGACTGACGATGGAAGAGCAGATCGACACGAGCGTCACACGATTCGACCACTACAAATTGAGTATCAGCACTGCATGGCGAGAGCATATACCTCACCTTGGTGAATGAGAGATTGGACGAGGCCGAGTTGGCCGACGTGTGCGAGGTGTGTATGCGTGCGGAACAGTCCGCGCTGGCGTACTTGAACCTGTCCGTAATGGGTACGCGAAAGCGTGGTGGGAGGTCCTCACGGGTGGCATATGACAGGTCAGGGGGCAGCGAGTTGTCTATCAGCGGCGCGTCTGCTGTCCGGACGCTGTTTTTACCTGGCGCATCACCGTCGGGTGTGTGCACGCTCAGTGTCGTGGGGAGGTCTCGTAGGCCCGCGTGGAGTTGCCTCGACTTCTAGTCGTCGAATGAGAAAAGGACGTCTTCGGGTCCTTCCAGGGATCGACGGTCGGTAGTGGCGTCAGCACAACGATGGCCGTGGGTGCTTGGTTCGGGATACGACGACGATAGCGTGAAACGGGTCATTCAGCGACGTGGGTGAGGAAGGAACAACGGCCGTGGCTGGCAGAGGCAATACTGGCCGAGGACAAGGTCAGCAATGTCCTAGCCAACGATGGAAGATAAACTGTCTCTCCGGACTCCAATTAGTGCTCACCGCAGTGCAAGGTGTGCCGTCGGATCGATCCTGTACTTTAAGAGTCAGGAAAATCAAGGTCATGGTAGGAGTGCGTACCTGAAACGTTTCATGCGCAGTCGGGGCACATCGCAGGTCACTTCAGCTGGACTGGACCCACACTCTGTGCCGCGACTGCTTCCAAGTCTCGCCATTGTGGTCGTGTGAAGCGGAGAAGTGTTTGACTATTTCTACTAGCAGTCGGCCACTCGTCCACTGTCATCGCTATATCTGCAATTTGGAGAGTAGTGTACATCCGCTAACTAGGTCGCTCCCATCAGTCCACAATGTCATGTGCACCAGAACGCATACAGCACATCCATGCGGGTAACCGAACCCTGACTGAGAATACCACATCCTCCGATTCTTGTTGATGCTGATCCAGTGTGAGCGTGGGGGCGTAAGTGAGACGAAATTGCACGCACCGTGACATCAACCCTCGTGATGGGCTGAGACGGATCACCTGTCTGTTGCGCCTAGAAGGATGTGAGCGATCATGACGAATTTCACGCTGGCTGTCCTACCGGGTGCGCCGTTCTTGGTTGATCGGTATGGGTCGCTCCCTGGTTCTGAGGGTTGGGGAGCGGGGTCCGACGAGGAAACTGTCAAAAGTGATGAGTGCCTGTATTCAAATGCGAGGAACAACGAACCCTTCGCCTTCCTGTAGTTGTTCGCTGAGATGACATGTCAGATGCACTCTGTCCGACCGTCCGATGGTGGGATACTCACTCGCTGACGTATTCCCGCGGCCATTCTTGAGGGACTGTCATTTATCGCGTCGACATTTGACAGTTCATGCTGAGTAGACTGATGAGCTTGGGGCAACCTTCCCGAGTGTTGGTTCGAGGTGCGCGAAGCGGGGTCTCTCTTTCTCCATGAGAACACAGTGAATATTGAGGGAGACTGGTGAGTTGTCAGTGTTGAAACATTAATTCAGAGATAGAACTCACTGGGTGTGCGTGCAATGGTGGGTTGGCGGAAGGGGTGGGTGGCAGTGCGTTGTCCTTGTGGGGATGAGTAGATGCGACAGGTGAAGGCGGCTGTAGCAGTGTCAGCACAGGGATGTTGATGAATCGAGACAGAAGGATCACTGACCGCATCATAGTCGAATTGGAGACCTGGTGTACTCGGCTGGATCGCGAACTATACCATCATGTGAGAACAAGCCTGAGAGGGAGATGAATGAGTACCTTGAGAATGTCATCCCTGTCTTGTTGTGATTGCTCCCTGGTGGATTCCTGATGCGACCCAGTGGATTCCTGATGTGACTCAGTAGGTTCCTGATGTGTTTTGTCAATGTTAGGTGTGCAGGAACCTATGAAGATATGAGCACTTACATGGAAAGGGCCATACAGCTCAGGAAGAATGTCCTGGAGTCGATGGATGATGATTTTCCCACCTAGAGATCCAACTGCGAGAGAGCAATCGTCTGGGGACACAGCGACTGAGGATATCCTTTTGTCCTCATCAAGGACGGAGCCAATTCGAGCGAGTGTCGACACATCTAGAAATGTGACCCCTTGATGCGAGGTAGTAGCGACAAACTTGCCATTTGGGGCCAGCGCGATAGAGCCGACCCCATTCTCGCCATCAAAGAGTGTCGGCGACTCGGCGAGTTTGGATCCATCAGAAGTGTCGAATAACTTGACTGTGTTGTCCAATGATGTCGCAAGGATGCACTGACCTGACCATGCGAGTGGGGTGACATAGGCCCAACCCGGTAAAGTGACGTCGATGGTGATCAGCCTCTCTCCGCGGTGGCTGTCAAAAATGCGGATCGGCCCACGAACCTCGGCGGTGGCGATGCGGTCGCCATCTGGAGAGAACTTGACACCAAAGACCTCCTTGTCATGTTCGAGGGGACCGACGAGTCGCTCTCCATTTTCGATGTCCCAAATGGTCGCTGTCTCTTCCACTGTCCCAGTTGCAAATCGGGTCGAATCGGGGGTGATGTCAACTGCAACCACGTAACTCGTCTCTTCCACTTCAATGGTCTTGTCGTGCATCTCCGCATCCCATACGCTCACCCCTTCCCTAGTCCTAATCACAATCCACTTCCCATCACTAGACACAGCGATGGCATTCACAGCGGTTCCTGTTGTCCTTCCAACCTGTTGACCATTCGCGTATTGCCATCGCTGAAGCCCCTCCTCACTCCCACTCAAAAGATGCTTCCCGTCCAGATGGAAAGTGAGCCCAAACACCGGGTTAGTGCTACCAGTGTCAAGAACTGTTGTTCGGTCTCACCACATAGTTAGCACTATCACAGTCACTCCTCAGAGCTGCCACTCACCAGCATTCATGGTAGACATCTTCGCCAGTGGTACACAACTCGTCGAGGGTCGAAATGTCGAGGAACAAGGTGTGTTGGTGGACGCGTGGTGCGCAACACTGGCTGTATACACACATGGCCTCGTTCCCTAATTTTGGTCTGTTTACCTAGGCATGCGGCACCGGCGCAGTAGCTGACAACTTGGTTGTACGGCTTGGTACACCCCTACGATGAGTTCACACAGCCATGCCTTTGGGATCGATAGCCTCGTGCTCGAAACAGAGGCGTTCGTAACTCGCTCGCCGCCCAAGGGTACACGCCGGGAGTATCTCAAGTTGACCCAAACGGGTCGTCTCACCTCAAGCAAGGGCACCCGACAGATCGGAACGTATGAGGCCAGTCGAGCATTCCTGATGAATGAGAGGTGCGTACCTGTTGCGTGGTCCCCGTACGCGAGAAATGTACGCGAATCGGCTCATCGAGGGTCTTTTAACTCGCCCGTCGGTATCCACGCGATGGCGGTAGGGGGAGTCATCCGTCGAATGGCGTCACTTGACCGATAGGCACGCTCACATCGCTAATACTCCGGCTATGCAAAGAATACACTCGCGCTTCCAAGTCGCTTCGTTAGGACCAAAAAGATTTGTACGAATTAAATCTGCCTACACAACTATTACGTTGGATAAGTATGAAGGTGTGATGGATGACGATGCGATGTAACCGGGAAAAACACGAGTCAGTCCCACTGGTCCGCCCTATGTCTACACCCCCCTTTCCCCCTTCTTCTTTCGTGCCGGTGCGCTATCTGCTGCATCATTATTGACGGTACTGTTAGTCGTCGCACGTTGAGGCGTCGGTCTGGATCCGACAGTGTCAGGTTCGGGTTCACGACGGTGCTTTGTCGTCCCGATGCGATCATCTCGAGCCTTGCCAGAAGGACGCACGACAGACACGCTCGTCTCGGTTGGGTCATCCAGTACGGACGGCCGAACATGCATGCTGCGTTGCAACCCCATCGAGCACCGCCATATCTGGTCCATCCTCACTGGGCGAGACCGGAACGACGATCCTGGGTTCGGACAACACGGCGCGATACGTCTGTCGCGTCTCTGAAAACAAACATGAGTCACGCGACACTGAGAGAACGCGTACGCACGGGCACGCAACACGAGTGACTTGGGTGCAGTGGCGGAAGTATCATGTGCCAGATTCGGGGCTAAACCGAGCAGCGTGATCCTGGCAGACGCGTCAGACGCGTGCAGAGCGAGGAGAAAGACGCACAAGTTTCGAACATCCTTGGGGCCCCTATAATCCCCCTCCCCCACTGACAATGATCCCCCGCCCCTGAGTCACCCAGACAATCTCCCGCGCAGACGCCCACCAATGTCGTTTCGCGGTGAGCCCGCTGTCAGACACCCCAACATTTGCATGACTCAATTCCGGATCGCCGAGTGCACCGGCGTAAGCGAGTTCGAACATGGCACCGTGCTTGATCGCGGTGCGGACGAGGGTGTGTTTGAGGTGGAACGGCGGGCGGGGGTAATGTGTTTCAGAAAGACGATACCGGGTCTCTTTTTCAGCTGGGAGCCTGGGGCAACACCATGTCCAGGGTGTTTATATGCGTCTTTAGGTCCATCTTTTCCAGGATGGTCTGGTTGAGCGCGAGGACGGTGTCCCACTGAATGGAAAAGTGAGCGTGAGTAGAGTGAAAACGAGCGGACTGACGGTGGACGAGCAGATCGACACGAGCGTCGATGGCCGTGACCTGAGCCGGCGTAAACGCGACGCTCATCACTTGCGGTTGCTTTCCCTTCTTTTTGACAGCGCTGCATGGCCTTGGTGCGATGACGAGGACGGTCAAAGAACATGACGAAGCCTTGCGCCGACTAAATAAGATGAGATGGGATAGATGCATATGTGCGAGGTAACATATGTATATAAATGTACGATGTGCAGACTAGGAATCCATCGCTGGACGGGCATAAACGAGAGAGGTCAAGGAGAGAAAGGAGCGACGACAACCTGTCTGTACAGTCCGTTTGCTCACTCCGTCTGTCCAGCCTGCCCGTCTCTCAGACCATCCATCGCACTCACCGATCTAGGCCTCCCGCTCGAAAATCCAAGCCCCACATCACCCGCTCCGAGACTGCTGGGCCCCGGAACGGTCGTGTCTTCCCTGGTGACAGCAGAACCACCACTCGCGCTGTTCCGTCGTCGGCCACTGCTACTGCCGAGGCCCTCGAGCGACGCCAGAAACATCTCGTGCATGTGCTTCAGTTTCTCGTCCACGTCCGACTCACGGGTCAGCATCGGTCCCATCGACGTGGAGGATCGTTTGGACTCCCCGTCACTCGAACTCATTCGTCCCGAGGGCCGTCGTGGGTGCTCACCCGCAACGAGTCCTAATCCCAGCGCTATGCCAGCACCAGCGGAACCCGACGCAGAGGCAGACTCCGGCCCGGAAGTGGTCGACACAACGGGCTCTGGTACGCCACGGCGACCAAGCGCACCAGGACTCGTCGCGATCGCAGGCAATCTGCTGGGTAAAATATCAGGCGGGTCCGACAACGATTGCCTCGCAGCCACAGACGCGAGTGGCTTTCGCGCATCGATTTCCTGAACGAAAATCGAGATATCGTCGTCGTCCGTCGTCGCACCCAAAAAGGCCGGTGTACCACCACCTCCTGTGGCACTCCCCCCCGAACGTTCACCATCCTTGCGTTCCATGCCAGTAGCACAGGGGCTCCCGTCGCTCGTGGCACCTCCAGACGTGGCATACCGATGTCCGAAACTGCTCGAGTAGCGCTTCCGGGAGGGTAAACGGGGTGATGTATCCTCCCCCTCTGCGGATGCGAGCGAACGACGATCGCCAAGACTGGATGGTGCAAATTGCGGAGAAGGTTTACTGGCACAGGTTGGGGATGGTACAACGCGAGAAGAATTCGGTGATGTCTGCACTGGGCGTGCTGGAAGACTGGGAAGGAGAGCGCCACTGGTGAGCGGGGAAGGTTGGCGAAGGGAGGGGGAGGGAGAGTGGATAGAGGGAGAGCCTGACGAAAGCGTTGACGACTTGAACGGATGAACCGGATTAATGTTCGGTCTGCGAATGGGTAGAGGAGAGGGCAGATCCTATAAAACATGAGCGGAAAGGGGTTATACCTAAAAAGGCTAACACGCACAAAGCTGTTCCTTCCTGTGCTGGTGCTTTCCCTGCGGATTCTTGCAGCGACACTCGTCAAGGGTGCTCCATCTTCCTTTGACCACGTTGTACTCCCTTCTGGACGTGAAGAAGTCACGGACAAGGCAGACGTTGAACCCGCGGTGGCCATGTTGGTCGATGTTCGGCTGACAGGCAAGGCAGCACTCCGGGGGC
>JBBPMX010000037.1:17559-31102 GCA_038090515.1 Pulveroboletus cf. viridisquamosus | reverse complement strand
ATGCTCGTGTGGAGAGAAAGAACTTACCCATGGCGAGGAGTCTTGAAGTAGGGGAGTCGCGAAGTCGCCTGCCAAGTTTTGATGATACCCACTGAAATCAAGGTTTGAAAAGTTCAAACTCAGACGGCAGATTCCGTATTGTGGCTGTGCCATTTGGTAATGCCCCCTCGCCATTCGTGCATGTTCACTCCTCCCGTTAAATGGCGGTGGTCATCTTCCTCGCTTCCCATCGCTTCCTCCTCGTCTTCTAGTCGATGATGTCGCTGCTCGACATGCCTGCTTTCGCATCTTTCGAAGATGTAAGAACTCCAGCTCTGTCCATAACAACGCGAAACGAGCTTCACCATCTCATTCACATCTTGGACCCAACTGAATGAAATGTAGCCACTTTCTTCATCACCTCAATTTAACGTGCTCTTCCCACTCGCTTGACGCCACGCGCCTCTCCCTTCACTCTCAGGCATTCGATGCAGAATTGCATTCATCTCTCAGGTTTCACTCTCACTATCTAGGGCAGTCGACAAGATTTATGCGTGTCCTTTACTTTCGCTTGTCGACGGCATTCATGTCTGACCACTGACCGGGCAGAAGATTCAGACCCCTGATACGGACATGGATGTCTCCTCAGATCAGCTTCGAATACAGTTGATCCAGGAGCGGTATCCAAAATTCAATGGCGGCCTTGGAATGCCCATGCTCATAGGTACATATGACACTTCCTCGTATGCTCGCATGCATTTACGCAATGGAATTGAATAAACGACGAGCTATTCGCCGCGAGGAGTGCCCTTGAGGTCAAGGACGAGATGACGTTTCTTGACCATCGTAGAGCAGATTTAATACCTCAGCAAAGCAGAGGGCATCGGCGACCTCCTCATGGCTTCCTTCTATACCTATGAAGACGCGTTACGCATCACCCAGATTATTGTTATCTCAGCTCGCCGATCATGACAATGATGTTCAATCAGTCGAGATAACCCACATTCACTGGCACTCTACGACCTTGAAGCGTGAGCGAGTTTCGGACGTTGATCACTTCAGAGCCAATCAGAAATTGTGCAACACATGATAGGTATTAGCATGGATTTCCTGAAGTCTGGTGAGCAAGGTGGAAGGTACCGCCAAAAGATACATGGTAACAGTCTCCAGCGCACGAGTTCAGAATCTTCATAACAAATAAACTTCTAGGGCTTGCTACTTCTGATTGGAGTGAATCATAATTTGCTCTCCAGCCCGGAACAAAGTTACGACGGACAGAGGGACGAATCTCGACATTATCGTCAACCGCCAGGATGATGGCCAATCTGTCATTCAGGTCTCAGGTATGATCCGCATATCATACGGCTCGGAAATTTTTTCAAGCCTGTATGACGAACCTAGCTCGAAACAGACGCAGGCATAGCAATAAGGCATTTGAGGATGCTCGTGGAATCAACGTTTCACGCCCCCGCCTCCCGCAAGGTCCTGCTCAGACCTGCCTCTGATCAGGGGCAGCATCTACTCACTAAAAGACGGCCAATGTGTCAAGAACGGCAGCAGGATGCTTGGCGGCATTCCTGTGATCAAACTATTTCAGGAAGGTAATCACCTCGTACTTATCGAGGGCCAGAACGATGAACGCTCATGGCTCGACGCTAGATTCAAGTCCTCGAGGCGCGTTTTGAGAGGATACTGACGGTTATCGACTCGGACCACCTTACTACTGCCGGGGATGTACCGACCAAGGAGTAATTTGCAGGGGACTGTTGAGTTCGTGAAACCCTTCGTTCTTAAATGCAACACATGGGAACTGACACTTGACGATGTGCGTAGTCGTGGCTAGAGAATCGATATGCCCGGATGGGTGCGTACTGGAAAACCGTGCGACCTTTCTATTGATAGGCTGGGACTAGTCTCCGGAAATCTCAATGTGATTGTCTTGAGTAATTATTGCATTCTCCACCGCTGACAGCTTGTCTGCTTTCGGGACCTATGGCTATGATTGGTAGATGATGACGGCGAGGGACGGGCTAGTTTGTAGAATTCGACCGTTCAAGTAACTATGTATGGACCTGGAACAAATACAGCCAAACATCATCCTCGTCCCAACACTCACATGGCTGGCACAGTTCATCGTACGCCGTTTACCGCAGCTTGACCGTTGGTTGATCCCACTGACGCCGTTTCGTGCCCATGCCAATGACAGCCTCAGGGTTTAATCCCCACCTACCCGGTTCCAGATACCAATTCCTTTCCAAAGCCCTTGGCGCAACCATGTGGTTCTTCATTTTCTACCGTGCTCGGTGAGTTCACTTTGGCTTGTTTCTTGCATGCGTGGACGTCTTATGGGTCCCCACCCCCATGTGGTATGTCATGATCTAGTGAAGATGGTCCGAAACTACTAGTACGTTGCCATGTTATGAAACCAATACACACTTTAATGCGTCGGGCTCTCTAGGGCTTGCGGCATCCGTGGGAGGGACATGGACATGGACGCCACGACAGTCACGCAGAACACAACCACTGAAGTTGAATATAGAATGTGCTGTGCCAGCGCTGCTGTCACTATTCTGTACAGTTGCAATAGACCACAATCGCTATCCTTTTCGTCTTCTCATGGCGCAGGGCACGAGTTAATGTCAAACACGGGTAGCGGCTCTCAAGGCGGGGAGCAAGTTACGTTTTGCTGGATAGGGTGAACTAGCAATGTGCTGCGTGTGACAGGCTTCTGCGAAAGTGGGCCATCCGCTAATTAGCCCGCAGGCAATGCTACCCTCCTTTCCTTGGGTTTATCGTACGTGTACGTGGTCAGCAGTTGTGGCTGCCCAACGGTGGTCATTCTTGCCCTTGTACTGGTCCCCGTCTACCGAGGAAGCAGGCAGTGGTCAGTTTCCCCTTCAAGTTGCAGTAGGAGTTCGCTTGTCACATCAAGGGGAAGTTCTGAGACACTTGACGGCGTTGCCCCGTTTCCATCTACTACTTCTGACCGTCTTCCTGTGCAATCATACTCACAATTAAGCCCCGAATGAATGGAGCACGAGGGTGAGTGCTTCTCGTGATATTTGTGCCCAATCACTTCGTACTCATCTGGGGGTTTGAGGATGTTCACTGGCACCTTGCGCAGCTAGGACACCTTTTTTGAGTCCATTATTGTCCCTTGTGGAGTAGGTACTCTATAGGACATTTAACTAGTCTACTGGGCGGCCCTGATGAATGCCCCCACACGAGTTTCGTCGCCAGTCTGCTGTTCAATCCTGCCGGCCATTTTAGACGCCATAATCCTGTATGCGGTACAAAACTATTAGGTTATGTATATACGCATTATTGTTGGGCAGTGGCCTAAGTAGCAGGACACCTGATTATAAGTAGACCCCGGGATTAGCTAGTCGCATATTTCGTTACTCTCGTATGCCTCAATAGACTTGGACATCGCCGCCAGAAAGGACTGAGGAAGTGCGTGTTACAGCAAGATCTGCGTATATACACCTGTGCAAGGGTTGCTTCCAATCTGCCCATAGTCCAACCACTATGCTTATTGACAAGCAGCACCTAAGCTAACAAGCCCTGATGTAGGCGTGGTCCTAACACTTCCAATGTCCCCGACTTTTCAAAAAAAGAACCAGCTGATCACGGACCATGCGACAACTGCGGGTAACGCCACGCCAATGCAATCGCTCGCAAACCGCCATACGAGGCCCCGCCTAACCTCCTTCCGATATCCAGTTGGTGTGCTCAGCCGGCTTCGCCATGCCTCCCAGTCAGGTACCCCTATCGTTATCCGTCGTCGTCGCCCTCGAAACACGAACGACCATGAAAACGACCATCGTGTTCGCGCATGCTGTGATAGCGGCGGAGGAAGGAAATATGGTACCGGCCCAGCATGCGAGCGTGCGCGTGCATGTGGACGGCCATATGCCGTGTTATCCTCTCTCGTAACATCGTCGTGCTCGCCGAGCCATCCGGTATTGTAGCACGGGTCTCGTCGAAGAATGTAATGAGACGGGCCAACGTAATCCTGCTCTGAATCGCCTTCGTCCCCGGACGGGAAGAGCGTGATCGGGCTGAGTAATGGGGAGCCTTGGGGCGTGGAGGCAGGGGAAGCACGAAACGATGGAATAGACTTTGTGCTAGGAGTTCGCGTGGAGAGGGGAATTGGCACTGTAGGACTCGGTTGGATTCTCGAGTTGAACGGGGTCCGAGTAGCCCATATAGCTGATTCAGGCTCAAGAGGTGATGATCGCCCGTAACGTGCTAATGATATGGGCGAGAGACTAGAAAAGCGTTTTCTGTGATGCAAAGGGTCAAAGTTCAGGTAAAGCAATACGAGTATAGTCAGTATGAGGCAGGGAGCATAGATCGAGCGAAAGACAAGGAACGTGTCAGGCAAATGGCATGGTGCATCTGCGAAAGTTGGGCCAGTCAGGGAGGAAGACGGAGGAACCAGAGAGAGGAGCTGAAAACCTGGCCGGCGGATATGTCGACTCGGAGAGAATGATTTGACAGTAACCTCCCGAACGCTATTGGGTTGGAAGTCGGAGGGTACTTCATGAGCGACCTCGCAATAGTCCCGATTATCGCCGCTAGTCATGTTACCCGCGCAAGTCGACATTCGACAAGAGTTGTCTCACCTAAACACCACGGACGGTCGCAACGTTTTCAACAAAAACTCGGTCGTTTGTTTACCGAGCATCGTCTGATATCCATGACCCGCCCCGGGACGTATTGTAGCCTTCTCGCGCAGGGGTCCACACGACTTACTCGATGGCCGGGAGAGTGGTATGTGACTGAGTAATACTTTCGGTTCCGTCGCGTGGCCTTCCCCTCGATCAGATATCGACTGTACGAACTCGATCGGCCCCCCAGGGAGTGGAGTCCAATGATCGTAGGTTTGACCATGCGCATGACGGCGATAGTCTTCCTCCACGAGTCCCGGCGCATTCAGCAAGATGAACTGATGACCTGAAATAGAAACGACTCGATTTAGAGACCCGAAACGTTTCTCGAAGAACCGGGGGGCATCCCTGGAAAAAGACGAGGAACTGCCGAGCCTGCGAATGCGATTTTGGATCCAGACTTATCCAGGAGGACCGAAACGCACCCTATATCATTGTTCCCAGGGATGAGGTAAAATGGTACTGAAGCATCTCGAGGGAAAGTAGCTTCAAAGGCATGATAATATCGATCGTACCTAATCGTCGTGGGGTCAGTGCCACCTTCCAACGGCCACTCGGTATGGGACGAAACACGCACTCTGCTTCATTTGTGACATGGCGACCCGAGGCAAAAGTATCGCCCAGAAACATGACCACGTTCGGATGGAGGCGTGACGCGACCCTCCAGCTCTTGCGTAAATACGCCAGATTATAATCATACCCGAACCCAAACCATGAATTTGGTGCGGAGAAAGCAGGGTTACGCAGTCGAGCATCCGCAATCAAGAGCACTCGGGTGGGCTTCACCTCAGAAGGCGCCGAACGAGTCTTGGATGGAACGCGTCAGTACGATCTACCAGTGGGAGGAATTTCAATTTTTCCTGCTTACGGGGTAGAAAACGCCGTCGGGCCATCTACAATCTGATAGACTGTAGAAGAAAACCCCGACCTCGCACCAAGTGACGACGACGACCCAGAAGAGGCGGAGTGCAAGGATAATGGTGTGTTTGGAGGGTAGACGCGACTTGTGAAAGCGTCTGTCATACAGGGAACTCATTCCGCATCACTCAAGGGCGTATTGTAGGAGAGAACGAGGAAGTCAATTGGGGTGCCGTCATCACGTTGATTAAGTTGCCTATTCGGTATAGCAAACGTATGATTGCCTTACCGTGGTATAACTACAGGACGAAGGACTCGTTCACTCCCATTCGCTGTCCTCTTCTTCCATCTCCCCCTCTGCGACTCCCTCTTCTACATCAACCGCTCCTGTACTGCTCACGTTTCCAGAAACGACATCATAGCTGCCTTCACTGCTTTCCCTGGGGCTCTGCATGCGTGAAGATACCAACGACAAGACATCCGATGTGGATGTTGTCCTGGGAGGGGCGAGCGTGTGCTGCGATGAGGCTAGTAGGTTTCCAGAAGTTGTTGAGCTTTGCTTCGTGTCGCTAACGAAGACAGACTCCTCTTCGTCATCTTCCCAGTTGAAGTCCTCCTCGCTCTCCGTGGTCACTTTCAAGGGATTAGCTACCTCATTCTCTGATGTTCATAAAATAAATAAGAAAAAGGTTTACCTTGTAGCAATGCTTTCCGTCTGCTTTCTTCCGCCTCGATCTGGTGCACTCGGAAGAAGTACCTAACCCAAAAGACTTCTTCGGGCATGGACGATGAAACTAGTGGCAGGAATGAGATAGTAGTTATGCTGGAGATGGACGGAACTGTACCGAGTGCATTGAAGGTAGCCTGCAACGCCGCTCCGTCCAAGGGGTCTGACAGCGCCTCAGCGATGCGTTCACCCCAAACTTTCGTACCAAAACCTTCCTCGCTCGCCTCGCTTGCATCTGCCCAAGCGAGGTACGCATCCTTGGAGGTGTCCATAGCAGGATCAAGCTTAATGATCTCGGGATTACTCTTAAGCTGTTTCAACAGCGACTCGGCGCGTGTCGCAACAGTTCGACGAGCATCTTCTGACGGACGCCTAGATGAGGGCTCAGAGTCGACTTCCTTGCCCTTACCTTTGGACATTGGACCGATGGCTGTCGACCCATCTGTATTGGTGGCTAAGCTGGGCAGCATCCAGATATCCGCACCATCCCAGGCAGCCGGAGCCCCGGTGGAGCTTTCTTCAGGTGGGATAACTTTGACAGCCTCTTGAAGAGCATCCCCGACTTCTTTCATCACCTCACGGAGTAGCGTTTCGCTCTTTAATACATACTCCTCCGCCTGCGCTCGCGTGATACCCTGCACGCGCTGGAATTCGGAGGAAAGTGTGCTGCCAAAATGCGCAAAGTCAATGTTTTGCGCATTCCCGAGGCCGTCAGGAATTTGCGCCTGGACGGCAGCGACGATATTGGGGGGGATCGACGATTGGAGACGCGAGAAAAAGGAATGTGCGGTAGTAGGCGTTGACGATCGTCCAGAGGCACCGGCCTCATCACCGAACTGGGTGCTAGTAGACCGCGCCATGTATACGGTAGGCGTGTCCGCAGACTCCTCAACATCATTCTCTTCCTCACCCTCTTCCGCCTCTGCGTGTTCCTCCGCATCAGATCTGCCTGGTTGTCCTTCCGCAGTGGTTAATTTCCCGATCTCGCGCTGAGCGTGGGTGACAACCTGACTCAAGTCCCGTCGCGCAGCGATAAGTGCTGCCTCGCTCTATTGGGCCACGGTCATTCTCAGATGGATGAAGTAGTGGCGGCCTTGTGCATACCTGTCTCCTGAACCCACCCCAGAAACGTCCGAGCTGACCAATAACTTGCGAGACCTCCTCATCGAGGCTTTGCTCGGGCTGTCGTTCGCTGGATGGTGGGGTTGTCGTCCCCGTCCCCGTTAAGCCGTAAGTGTCAAGGAAGTTCATGATGACCGTGCGGGAGAGCGATATTAGGCTTGGTGGCGCTAAATCAGACCAGATGTTAATATTGCCTCCTTTGCTCATGTGTTGGAAAACAAACACAAGAACGAGTAGTAGAAGTACATTACACAAGGACCGACCATTCGTAAATACAACTACATTCCGGTATCACACATCGCCATTCTGCCAATCTAAGCACTAACAGCGATTTCTGGGAAACGAGGGGTAGCGAAATCGTTGATTGAATTCGCTAAATTCCTGGAAGTAGCCTTTGGCAATGCCAGCCTGTGAGCGCGACACTCAGCGAGGAAGTCCGTAAACATCTGGGCATAAATCAGGAGCATGATCACGGGTAAATTATATACCAACCTCCATGGTGTCCAACGGGCCACCAGCACTCTCAGGATGGAATTGCACACCCCAAACCTTCTTGTCAGAGTCTGAGGTTGATTTGATGCCCTCAACCGAGGAGTCGTTGCAGTTGATAAAGAAGGGCTCCCATCCCGTTGGGAATGGATCAGTCAATTTGAGTGCGTATTGGTGGTTTTGGCTAGGAATCACCCAACCAGTTAAATCCCTGTGTAATAATCTTATCTCTGCGGTGCCTACCTCGTCACATAAACACGACCGGCCTTGATGGATCCAGCAGAAGCCAAAGCGAGAACGGGTTGGTTATGCCCACGGTTCCCAAAGGTCATGCGATAGGCTTCTAGACCCGCAGCCATACCGATGATCTGGTGGCCCATACAGATACCAAAAATGGGCCTGTTCCACTCCTGAATGGTCTTGCGGAGTTTCAAAGCCGCATCCGTACAGTGCCTAGGATCACCAGGTCCGTTGGAGAGGAAGAGCCCGTCATACTGGTCACGGACAGAATTGAAATCGAAGTTCCAAGGGAATACAGTGACCGCGGCATTTCGACGGATGAGCGAACGGAGGATGTTCGCCTTGGCGCCAAAGTCGAGAACAGCAATTCGGACGTCCCCTTTGGGGTTAAGGTGGTACGGAACCTTTGTGGAAACTTGGTGTACGAGGTTTTCAGAAGAAGGATCCCAATATTGCTCAGGAGCCGGCGGAGGAGCCGAGGCATCTGCGCCGACAGCAAGACGACCAAGGGTGGTTCCTTGATCACGCAACAAACGCGTGATCTCTCGAGTGTCCACGCCGGTAATACCAGGGACGTTAAAGCGGCGACACCAAGAAGCGAGGGATTCGACCGCAGCATGATGAGAAAATTTCTCAGCGACGTCTGCCACGACAACAGCACAACACTGAACTCCTTCCGACTCCAGGACGACGCCGACATCCTGTGAGTCAATGGGAGCCTTGTTGTTGGGAACCCCGTAGTTTCCAATGAGAGGGGTGGTAAAGACAAGAATCTGGCACCGATAGGAAGGATCAGTCATCGATTCGGTGTCTGTCAATAGATGTAAAATGGAATTCGATCGGCTCCAAAAAGAAAACACCCACAGGACGTAATCGAAGTTGAAAAGACGGTCTCTCCAAAGGTGCTCTTTGGGGCCCCAAAAGATCGACCATGGAAAGACTGGCCAGTTTTAAGATGCAGAACTGCAGGCAAAGCGGCATTTGGACCAGCATGAGTAGCGAGGCCACGAGCAAAAAGTTGACCTCGGATCAGAGCGCGAGCAATCATGGTGAGTTTGATTTTGGAGGTTTTCAAAAGCTCGGGAGAGAGAAGACGAGATCAGAGATATAGCTGCAAGATAATTAGAAGGAAAAGCTGGACAGTGGATAGTACGCATACTCGTCGCGGGTGTGCTGTGTGAATATCATGTACGAGCTGAGGGCTCAGCGTCGGCGATCAGCAAGGCTTTTGAGCTGTGGGGGCGATTCCAAGAGACACTGCTTATAACCGTGTCGGACTTTGTACTTGTTGTGGGCAGCGACGTTAACCACGTGACACACTCATACAAGAAAACATGATGACACTTCCTTTATTGAATGCTAAATTCGTAAAGTACAGTCCGTGACAGCAGACCAACAGCAATAAATCTTAGGTCCTGGACAATGTACTTCTCCTCTTCCTTGTCTCCAGCGCAGATCCTGCTGTTCTCCCCCGAGGAATATGTTCCGATCCAACAGCCTCGTCCGACGCGGAGGACGAGGAAGAATCCTCACGGATAACACGTTTCTTTGTCTTTCTGTCACCCATGGACTTATTGGCAAGCATGGGTAGACTAGGAGAAAAGAGCGTCGTCGCCTGGGAGGCCAAGTGGGATAACGAACGATACCGAACGGGAAACTTGGCTTTTTTCTCGGACACCTTTGGCTCCTCTGAATCCGTGTCCTCTTTCCCATTTGTGCATGCCTTTGGCGCCGGATGGTTTTGATACTGGGAATATGGGAAGGGTGCTTGACTCGATGAGAGATCGAACAGTCGTTCTTTCCTCTGAGAGCTTTCCACCTGGCTAGAAGGCATCAACTCGTGGGATCGGTCCTTGGGAGTGTCGTTCGGCTGGGGGCTGCTAGGCACCAACTCGTCGATACGCATAGATGCCTCATCCAGCTGTTGCAACGGCGAAGACGGCTCTGTAAGCGTTTCCCACCTAATTAACGATGGTGTGGGGGCGGCAAGGGCTTCATTCTGCGCAGCGTCACTGATGATGCTACTGCGCAAAGCACTCGACCGTTTATCAAACTGTTTCGCGGGCGTCTTGGTAGCTCCACTAACCCGAGCTGACGCCACAGCTGCAGACTTATTCGTGGAGGGTGACCGAGCACTAGTCCGAGGGCTCCTTTGCATTGACACCTGGTCTTGAGTGGTAGACATCTTGGTGGTCTTTCTCTGCGACCTTCCTTTCGTTGATCCCGTAGCCTCCGAGGTCAGTTGTTCAAGGAGGACAGGGGGTTCGGCTTCGCCGTTAGTAATTTGGCCGTCACGGGTCTTGATCCGTTTCCTCACTCCCGGCTTTGGAGTCGACTGAGTCACGCCAGTGAACAGTGATCCAATGCCTTCGGGAGGTGTTTCGATGGGACCGGCATCCGAAGAGCGCGAGATGGTCGGAGGCTCTAAACCATCCGCGGGTCCTATCGGATTAACCTCAACCCCGTTGTGCGCCTCCGAGACTGCTAGTTCATCGCCGTCTCGACGGGGGCGAGGATCAGTGTTTGTTTGTCCCCATTCTTGCTGCTCGCTGCTGCAATCACCAGCAGGTGGCAGGAAAAAGTCACCGGGGGGAGATGGGGACCGCCGTTCAGCAATAGTAGCAGCGTGCTTTTCGTTAATCGATTCGTGGTCCACGTCCATGCGATCCTTGGATCCTATACGTGTTTCCTCACTGTTGTCATTGTCCTGTCTCTCGAGAATGGGAGGATCAACGGAGTCCCTCATGCCACTATCCCCATCCTGGTATTCGGCGGGTTCCTCCGCAGGGTTGTGAGAGCCTTGGATGCCAGGTTGCATATTCTTTGATACGTCTCGAGCCAGTGATGAAGACGAAGGCGACGTTGACTCTTCGTCTTCACTCTCGGAGTCAGAGGAACACTCGATGTGTTTGGACAACCGACACTTTGATCGATCAACCTCTTCATCTGGGTCTCCTTCTAATTCGGCCTCATCCGAGTCAGAGCCCTCGTTCTCCTTGTCCCCCACGATGCGGTCGATAACATGCAGGATGCTTTTGTGCTTCGATATTGGGCCACGGATGACAGCCTCCAAGTCATCGTTGGTTGCTGAAGGCTGCCCGTTCGGTGTCTGCTGTTTGCGTAAAGTGGCCCCTCTGTGGGGCATGTTATCGGAGCTCTCCGAGTCGCTCCTTTCATCTCCACTTTCCACCGTTACCTCGGACACGCAAGAATTGTTAGGAATAGTTGGCCTTCTCAGTAAAGAAATGTTGTGCGGCCGCGAGACCTCCCATGATCGGTCCTTATCAGCCAGCACAGCATCCAACGAACGCTTGGACGTGACTGGTCAAGAATTGGCATCAGGTTTTGGGATGATGTGCACAATGGAACGCTAACCTTCCGGATCGCGGAGAAGACCATCCAACTCCTTGATCAGCGATTCCTGATCATCCAAGTTCATTCTCTTGAGTTCCTCCAGCCGTTCCAGAATAGCATTTGGACCTTTCAAAACCGTAGGACAGTAATAGCGTATGTGGAACGGTTCTTCGAGACAAATAGGACATGGTGGACCATTCGACTCCGGAGACTTGTGTGATGGCCCATTAGTCTGAACTAGTTTGGGTCGAACTAGATGTGCAAGTCTGTGCTTTGTAGGTACTCTCGGTCTCTCGTAAACAGAAGCGACTAGCACTGACGTGGGTTGTACAGGCAATGCGCTGGAGGACGCAGAAGACTTTTTGGTGCTTCTCTTCACCGACTTCCCTTTTGCAGGAGGTTCGGGCGGTGCGGTCTCATTTGCTTTAGACAGGCAACCAGATAAAATTGCTGCTGCTACTTCGGCTTGCACACTGGTACTTGCATTCGTCTGAGGGATTGCTATGCTAGCATTCATAAGTCTTGAATACACCAAAAGCAAAGATGACTCACAAGCACACACTGTTCCTTTAGGCGGGTTTGCTATTTCACTCTTACGGGTTATTGGAATCAAGATCGACTGAAATAGAGCTCACTCTTTAATGCAACACCCGCACTTGTCCTCTTGGGTTTGTCTGACCCTGGGGTCCTGTCAGTATATACCTGGTCCTCGAACTGTCACCTTGCCTAGTTGATGGGAAGGCCCATTGGCTGGTTCGTTCAATTGGTCCTGTAGGTCCATATCTAGGTTATTAGAGAGCACATGAATTCGTAAATCACCACGCCGCGGACATTCATCATAAAACAATTACCATCTTGGCCGACAGCTATAGAAATTTGAATGAGTATCAAGTTGCAGTAATTAGTTCACCGAGACGGGGCTTACACGCGGAAGGTTTCGGCTTATCATCGTGATTCTTCTTCCACCTCTTTTGCCCTTTCGCTGGTAGCTCAGACGCAGTGGTGTCCTTGGGCGCACTCAACTCCGCCTACAAGGCAATCCGATGAGTATGCAATTGCGCGTAACACAATCCTTACCTCTCCCTCATGACCCAACACCGCAGATTTCTTCCGTTTGGATTTTGGTGTATCAGAGACATCTGCTGGAGAGCTTTGGATAGCCTCTTTGGACCGAACATCCTTCGCCTTGACGGTCTCTCCTCTTGATTTTTTCTTCGGAGGTTCCACAGAGTCTGTAGGCTCAACGGGAGTAGCAGCGATAACTTTCTTTGACGCGCGACGCCTCGCGGGTTTGTCAGGAGCTGCTAGAGCATTATCGAATGATACCTTGCGCTTTCTCGCAGAAGGACCAGGCGTCTCGATTGTTGTGGTAGAAGCTTGGATGACCAGGGAAGCTTCGGGATGGGCACTGGATTCGCGGGACGCCACTGAACGAGCTAGCTGTCTGGAGTGCGAGGCAGGCCAGACACCACCTGGCCTACTGACCGATGGTTGCTCTGGAGGTTCCTGTGGCAATCGCCGTTGGAAAATGGCATACATTTGAAGTAGATTGACGCACGGGCGTGACCGGGGGCGGCACAGCAAAACCCCGAAACCTGACGGTAACCTGGATGTCCACAGACACAGACGACCTCAAAAGAACGCGAAATGCCTGAAAATCATCATCTGGTGATAAAAACGATCTCGATTGAGCATGCTCCTGACTCTATCTGGTTGTTCTTTTTTGGAGGGCACTCACCATCCTCGAGATCAAGGAGAGCATCAGAACCAATCTGCTTGAGGGACACGTCAGCTTCCCGTCCGAGGCCAAGCTTTCGCCGAACGACGTCTTTGACTTCGTCGAGGGAATGCTCTAGGTGAAGAGGAGTGACGTGTTTTGCGGACTGCGGTAAAAGTAATATTACCCTTGAATAATCTGGCAAATGTGCGATTTTCGGCGTGATAAACGATTCTAACGGGTTCTTTGGGTAGCTGCCCGGTCGGCTGTCTGCGCTCGGACATGGTGGAACCTCGGAAAACTCGCACTCCAAGAAAGACAACATGTGTGGATTATGTAATAACTACTAGTCCAGAAAGAGATCCTGTAAGCGAAACTGTATCG
>JBBPMX010000037.1:5561-17463 GCA_038090515.1 Pulveroboletus cf. viridisquamosus | reverse complement strand
TTGTATCATATTGTCTAGCGTGGCATCCTCTAGTTGGTCGTCCACTGCAAGTGTCCGGCTTCCGTCGCGCAAAATGAACATACGGACCAATGATCCGGGGTAGATACCATGTACCACAAAGACAAGTATATAATATCTTAGTACTGTTACCGTCATCAAAGATGCAAAACACACATGAAGAACAGAGTCGTTTGGTAGTGCACGGGTTTTGTCCATGATCCGATGCAAGAAAAACCAGACACCAAAACATTCGCCCAAAATTTAACAGTGTTGCGACGTTCACAGCTCCTGGAGAAGGGTCAATGCCAGGCAGGACAGAATGGAGAAAACGTACGATCATGTTGAGGTTCCCAGACAACAGTCCTACACCCCACTGGATTAGCAAAGATGCAAGTTGACGGGAAAAGTAGAGTACGTACGGTTCTCCAGGATACAACCATCAGGGATATCAATTCGCTGGCCCTCGTTTGCAACGACAATGACAGTCCCTCTCAAGGTCACATTCCTTCCAAAGTAGACGTCTCCAGTGACGGTAAGATGGTCAAGCTCAATGATCTTGGGGATCTTTTTGAATCGCTTCTGGAATTGCTGAATCTTCTTGAAGTGGTCACCGAGCTTGATCACTGGAGTCGTCTCGAACATCCGGCTTTCGTTCAAGACGAGTTGGCCATGCTGCAAAGAGTAGATATCGCTCTTGATGAGGAGCAAGTCGGAGCAGGACTTGACAGGAAGGAAACGCGAGCGAGGAACATTGATACCGTGACCATTCTTAAAGTGCTTAATGGCGGCACCAGCGGCAGTCTCAAGCTGCGCTTCCAATTGAGCTACGAAGATGGACCCGTCGCTCATCATGTACATACCTGGATGACTGCCTGTCCATCATCGTTGGTCTTGGGGTTGATGATGATTTCGAGTTCCATGCCCTCATTCACCATGATTCTCTTCAGGGCTTCGATGCGGTTAGGATTGATTAAGGGATGAAAATTGAAACACTCACCCCTGAGATCGATCCAGAGGTTGTTGGTGTTGAAAATTTTGAACTTGCGGACCGACTTGAAGTCTTCGACATGTTCTGAGGGAACTTGAGCAATTTCAAGGAGCCGGACAGAGCCGTCATAGTCGATGAGCGTTCCACCCTTGATGTCAGCCTTGGTCTTGTCGGTGACCTCCATCAAGAATTCGGCGTCGGTGTCGATCATGTGTTTCAATATCTTCTCATCGACACTAAACCCGAAGGGTGAGTATGAACGAAGGAGTGATCGTATGGGAAACTTACACAGCGCCCAAGTTATCAGAGTTGGACACAAAAATATACTCTTTGCCTTCTGCGAGGAGCTGGTCCAGCACGCCAGAGTGGAAAAGTGCATTGTAGACATCACCGTGACCAGGAGGGTACCAGTGCTTCTTGTCATCATCCGCCCGCCTGGGACAGGGGAGGAGGGTCTCTTTGAAGATGCGCGGGTACCGCGACTGGTTGAAGGTCGTAATGCGGACTTGTTGGTTCGCATACTTTTTGATGATACGGAGAGTATCATCGTGTGTATTGAACGAGGTCATGAGGATGAGTGGGACATCGACACGGCAGGAAGTGTTGAGGTGCTCGATCTGTCGAACAGTGAGATCAAGGAATGTCATGTCATCCTTGACCTCGAGGGCACTTTTTGCCCCGGTCATACCTATGAGTTGGGAGATCAATGTGATCGGTGGGAACCCGGGGGAAGACTTACCCATGGAAGTACCGAGACCACCATTGACCTTGAGTACTGCAAGCTTGTTGAGGTTGGTGCGATCTTTGGGCGCAACCAGCGTGTCGTAGGGGACGATCTGGTCCTCTGCAGGGGATTTGATGCGATCCCAGTCACTGGAAGAGCGTGGATCATGAATAAGCGGTAGAGCGAATAAGGAAATTAAAAAAAGCGAACAGATCGACGCTCTTCGCACGCTCCGAGAGATATCGGGTGAAGAGATAGAAGAAGGCCTGCATCTCAGTGTCGAATGCCTGGCGATGCTCGGATCAGAGCGGGTGAGGGACGGATGGATGGACACACCTTCTTGGTAGCGGGGTCCTCGACAGTGCCGACGAGACGACTGATCTCGTTGCGCATCGCCTTGGCGGCGACGCCGGTGGTGGCAGTCTTGAAATCGATGTGGCTGCTACCGCGAACGCGGGCATTGAGGGGATCGGCGCGGGGGGCTAGAGTAGCCATTGCGCTGGAAGGTATGGTGAGAGGGTGAAGGAGGATGAGGATGAGGACATACGGAGACTTTGGTATATGGATGGGCTGTGTTGTGATCGTGGAGAGGATTTGGGGGTCGGAAGGGGAACGGCTGAGGGCGTTCTTTGGTTTGTGGTGACGCTTAAGAAGCTCCAAGCTGAGATCGATATGATTGTGGAGTGATGCGGGCAAGTCCGAACTTAGGCCCTGTGCCTCCTCCGGGATGACGAGGTCGCAAACGGATCTATGATGTTTGTTCGAGTCTAAAGTAATATGCTGCCAATAGTCGACGGTCGTTCTACCGTGGCGAGTGGCGAGTGGGGAGGAGGGAGGAGGGGGAGAGTGTCTCAGGCTGAGTGGGTAGCTAGGTCGACGTTGGGCGTTATAACCGTTCAATTGGCTCGGCTGGTAAGACGAACGTGCCTGCATCAAATCGAGAAAACGCCTTTTGCCACTGGCCGGGTTCCCTGGACTGGCTCTGTAGCCAAGGGACGGGAAGAACGCCTGTCCGGCTGTTCAGTTTGCCTTTATAAACAGTAACGCCCAACTTTCCGATCTCGTTGTATATATCGGGTGTTCCTGCGGCCAGGCATAGCGAATCAGTTCGCCCCAGGACCCGCTTGGCATGTTTTCGGTGCGTGTTATCTGTACCTGCGCTATGTTTGTATGACCCCTCAGCGCTTCGCCTTCTCGTACGCATGCGCACCCGTGCCCTTCCGACCCTTATCTCCCCATGCTGACATCCAGGCTTCCGTTGCACCCGAGACAAGCACCCTTGATGTGCCGCATCCTCGACGTCGCATCCGGTCCAGCCGACACGTTCCTTGCAGACCGGGTCGTAATCGTCCTGTAATGTACCCCCTTGGCGAGCCACGCTTCAGCCCCCCATGAGCATCATTTGCGGGTGTCAGCCTTCTGCTGCCTGGAAACCGCGAGGCCATGGACTCCATGACGTCGCTGTCCTCCGCGTTGCTACTCACCCGCGCCCCACAACGGCTCTGTCTCGCGAGGACACTGTCGACCGTACCATCCTTTCGGTCATCATCACTCCCACCACGGACCCCCCTGACCCTTTGCATGCGCCGTGGCCTCCACATGTGGTAAGGACGCCCCCCTATACTAAATATATCATTTGCTCCGTGCGTACAGCCTCATGCATATCCCAGAGACTGTCAACGCCCGTGACGCAATGCGGCCCCTTCTGCGAACAAGGATGTCTGCGGGATCCCTCGGCCGCACACAAACCGTTCAGATCGGCTACATAACCCCGCCGAAGGGTTTGCGGCATCCCCCTGTACCTACACAACCCCTGCTAGGAACCGGTGGGGCGTGTGATTTCGCTTGTGCCAACGGTTGATTCCGAGTACAAATGTGTTTTTCAAAACACTTTCAACCTACAATGCCTCATCTTTCCTTTCGCAACACCAGAGAACGAGCCATCGAAAAAACCATCGCAGCGTCGCCAGTTCGAGCTTGGACGATGACCAGGTCCCATGGACTGGACATTTCATCCGACCCTGGTGACGTCGCTTAATTCCCACTGGCACGGAGAGTAAGATGCACCACCTGCGCATTCCACGCATCTTAACGTGTCGGGTCGGTTATGAGCCGCCTAGTGGGCGGCGATACACGAATCAACAGTAACGCAGGAACCCGGCAAGTGCCTCAACATCACTTTGGAATACGAGACGATCATGGTGGCAATGTGAAGGTGAAACAATGGGCCGGCCAAACCAAAAAGCCAGCCCAACCATTCCTGCCATGTCCATGTGAGAGAGAATGACAATAGGGTGGCCGTAATATTTTCTTCGATCATGTTCACGATAAAGTACCATCTAATGTGTTTGTTTCCAATGCTACCACTGCATAACCCACCACGACGTCGTCAAAAGTACGGAAATGGGTAGCCACGCTATCATCCCCACATCCTGCAGCAAACCGACGAGTACTCCCGCGTTGCGCTGGGGGTGAACAGTCCTCAAACGCCAGTTTTTAAACGGGTTCGGAAGCGTGATGCGACGCCGATAGCCACCGAACGTGAACGTCCACATCCACAATAATGAGTAAGGACGATCACGCAGGGGTACATAGTGGTCTCGTGACCTATTTGCGGGGGGTGGAAGGATGGAATCGGGATCGGGCACGTGCAGCAAGTTTCTCCGGGATAACTCGCGTAACATCTCGGGAGTGTCTTGACGACTACACTTTTGGCCCTCGTTTACGCGCATTATGTTGAACGCAAGTAGGATGAGAAGAGACAGCAACGCGAGTGGGACGTAGATATAAAAGTATATTCCCAATGCATCTGGCATTATGCAAGGGGCGTGCAAAGGAGGAAGGACCGGCGTTTGTGTAATGCGATCCAGAGAGGGAACTGTTGAAACGAGTGAGAGTAGTTGGAAGCCTGGCCGACGGATTCCCATTGCCATTGAGATCGACTTGACAGTGACTTCCTGAACCCTTTCATTAGATGAGGTAACGAGGTGTTCGCATTCACAATAGTCATGGTCATCACCACTGCTGCACAGTCAGAAGTATGTTCCGTGGATGAACTGTTGACAAACCTCATAATGAGAGATGGCTTGAGGGACTGGAGCAAAAACTCTGTGACCCCATCTGAGAGGGTATTTTGATAACCAAACCCATAACCTTGTCGAATCGTCCCCTTCTCGCGCAAGGGACCACAGGACACATCTGAAGGGCGCGCAAGGGGAATATGTGTAAACAAGACAACGGGACTTGGAGGGACAACGGATGCAGTCTGTTTCACAAACTCTACGGGACCACGCGAAACGGTAGGCCAGCTTTCAAACGTATGCCCACGTTCAGCACGCAACAAGTCTTCTTCAATGAGGGCGGGAGCATCAATAAACACGAGGGTATGGTTCCCGATAGTACGGCGGTAATTTCGAGGACCGAAATGGGAGATGTAGCGCTGATTAGCTTCTAGAGAAAACGGGGGTAAATTGCCAAGGCTAGAAAAGCAGTTGCATGAGATGCCGTGTGCGCTAAGGATAGAGAACAGACGGACCCTACATCATGATTACCTGGTAAGTAATAAACTGGGGGTGGAGAGTCGCCCATGTTGAAAATACTCTGATACCGCGTGAAATAGGCTTCATATCTAAGGAGAAACCGGCCTTGATTCGTACGTGAAGAGACGCTTTGAAGCGCATATTAATCCACGTACTCTTCTGCTGACATAGATAAACGCCCACTGTCCATCATATCACCTGGAATACTCTTCAGTGCGCGAGTAAGGCCACTGGACTATCCAAGAGCACCTAGCACCACCACGGCGTTAGGCCGGAGACGGCGGAATGCAGAATTCCAGCTCTTGCGGAGGTTTAGGTCAACGACATACTGACTTAGTGCGGAAAGAAGGGGACCGCGGCCAGGATAGGAATGACGGTCGATTATCTGTGGGTCCGCTATAACAAGTATCCGCACGAGACGCGAATTAGGGATGTGAGGCTAGTCAAGGCCAGCTTACTCAATTGGCATGCCTGCATCAAAGGAGAAGAGACACACCTGGCGTGTGTCTGGCCAGCGACAGTCGTAGAGGGCAAAGCGGAACGTGCCAAGCTCAAACCAGATGACTGCAAGAACCCATATGGCGCGAAGGCCGTTGCGGAGCAAGCCATGGTTTGTGCTAGAGAACATAAGTCGACGTGAAAAGTGGAGAACAAGTGAGTAAGTGTGTCACAGGCTCGGCCGAAGCCGATGCGCTCCGAAATACTACTAGTATGTAATAGTTCAGCGACTGGGAATTGACTGCTTTCTGGACCATTCCAGGCCAAGGTGCGCTACTCGGTAGGTCCGCTCTTCCATCTCCGTTTGTCTGCACTACAGCCATTTGAAAACAGCTCATATGTTGCGTCCAGGTCACTATCGAAATAGACCGGAAGGATCCTGGAAAAGGATCGTTGGCTTGCGCCATCCTCTAGACATCTGGGTCTGTATGTCATTCCAGATGTCTCGCGTATGTAAATGGAGTTTACTCCCGATCTGTGGTTGATTTCTTGCGACTGCCGTTAGCATCTTTGGCCCATATAAAATTCACAGGTGGTCTCGCTCGGCTCCCGGTTCCTCTCCTTCCCCTTCTCGCGTCGAAATGACCATCTCGCCCACCCACGCGAGCACCGACGAGCAGACCCCTTTGCTCTCCGCTGCTGGTGATCGGAACGAACCCAAAAAACCCACTCCTTTGCCCAAACTCCAGATCGGCGTCCTCCTGCTCTCGGTCTTGGTCGAACCCATCGCATCCCAATGTATATACCCATTCATTAACCAGGTAGGCCCGTGTTGTTGCCTTGGGTCCCGTGCTCATTCTACTTGACTCAGCTTATTCGTGAGATCGATATCACAGGCGGCGATGAGACACGAGTTGGTGAGCGCTACTCGCTGCACCATCCCAATTCACTCACTCGCTAGATATTTCCTGTTAGGTTACTATGCGGGGATGATTGTACGTAATGATACCAACGGTCTTCACCCTTATTGGCTCACGCGGTATTGTACGATTCAGGAATCGCTTTTCTTTCTCACACAGGCTGCGACGGTCCTCCAATGGAGTCGAGCCTCGGACCATTTTGGTCGTAAGCCCGTGCTTCTATTAGGTGTATTTGGTCTTTCCATGTCGATGTTCTGCTTCGGTCTATCGCGCACATTTACTGGATTGGTATTGAGGTGCGCCTTCTTCGCTCATTCAGACCCCCGATCTTACATCGTCCGGTCACCTGCTCAGCCGTTGTATCACCGGTGCTCTGAATGGCAACGTTGGCGTTATGAAGAGCATGCTGGGGGAGCTGACGGACTCTACGAATATGGCTCAGGGGTTCGCTTTGTTGCCCATGGCTTGGTCACTGGGCATGACGCTCGGGTAAGTGTGATGATTGGTCCACTCCTGTGTACACTTGAGTTGACATTCTGCAGTCCAGTCATTGGCGGGACACTCGCACGACCACACGACAACTTCCCTAGATTCTTCAGTTCTCCATTCTGGATTCAGTTTCCATATTTCCTGCCGTGCGGGGTCGCTGCTGGGTTCTCATTGTTGACTTTTGGGGCTGTTCTTCTTTTTCTAAAAGAAGTGAGTGGCCTGGGCATCGCGGTGCCGTCGCTTACTGCTGACAGTTACGAAGTCTCTCCCTTCTAGTGCCGCTCCAGAGAAACATGATTCTTCTGTTGACAGAGAAGCTGGTGGCCATCAAGGCGGTTACACCGCAATGGATCAGCAACAAGATTTTCCCTCACCCCCTTTGGATGTCCCTATACCTCTTTCAAAGTTGCTCAATGCAGGAAGGGTACTGCGCATAGCAAACTACGGCGTGCTTGCCATTCTCGACATAGCACTGTACTCACTCCAACCTCTTTTCTACTCCACACCAGTCGAGTTTGGAGGTTTGGGATTCACGCCCATGACGATCGGACTCTGGATGGCCTGCTTTGGCATTTGTAATGGCCTCTTCCAGGTGTTCTACTTTGCCCCACTCATAGACAGACTAGGACCCAAAAAATTGTTGCGTGTCGGTCACCTTTGTTTTATCCCGCTTTTCACTCTCTTCCCCATCATAAACTGGATCGCCCGACAGTGGGGAATCATATGGCTTGTCTGGCTCGTGCTTATCTGCCACCTCGCTTTGACAATCGTCATGGACATGTCCTTCGGTACGTCACGCTTAATTTTCTGCTTCTCAAAAACTAATAGCAAGATTTTAGGCTGCATCCTAATGTACATCACTGCCGCTGCCCCAAATCGACGATGTTTGGGTGCGATCAATGGTGTCGCACAGACCACTGCATCTATTGTTCGTGCTGTCGGACCTGCGTTAGCGACGTCGATGTTCGCGTATTCGATCCAAAATAACTTCATGGGTGGGTGTGGAGTTTACATCGTCCTCGTGCTTGCGTCCATCGCCACCATGCCATTGAGTGCTATGCTGCCAGACGATGTGGGAGACGGTTGCTGATTGGGCGGTGGGTGCCGGGAAGGAATACAAGGCCAAAGAAAAAGGTGACACCTTCGAGGACACTACAGTGAGGTTACTGCACTTTTACGTTGGAAGGATCTCATTAGACTCATTACGGCGACTTTTCCATGTGTACTTTACGTCTCGCATGTATTTTCAACTTTCCCCTATCAATGCCACGATGTTTTGAAACATATGTGTCTCGTTTGCGCCAGGTTTGCTGGCACTGTAAGCACCAGTAACAAGTTGGGCAATCGCGAAGCGGTGTCGACTCAGTTGATAGCAATCGTGCTCAGTTCGGCGATAACTCGCTCCGAGTCGGTGCTCTCCCATCTCATGACATCCCCAAAGATATCCTATGTGGCCGTGCATGGCGGCGCTGGACACCATAGCAAAGCGTCGGAGGCTCGCGTGAAAGGCACGATGAAACGGTGACCTGACATCATGATATGCCAGCTCGGCCACGCTTCGACTAACCTTATCCCCAGCGCGTGCGCAGAAGCGCTCCGGATGGCCTCCGAACTGCCGTGCACGAGCGCCTTGTCCATCGTCGAACTAGCGATCACCATTCTCGAAGACGAAGATTGTCTGAATGCAGGTATGTCACCGCGTCAGGTCCTCTCAGTTCGATTGAGAATTGGGCAATCGCCGCCGACCCGGCAACCGTCGCCTATTTATCCAAGGATACGGCTCCAACCTGACGTTCGAAGGTGCCGCCGAATGTGACGCTGCCATCATGGACGGGCAAACAGGCGATTTTGGGAGCGTTGGCGCAGTCTCAGGCGAGTAATTCCCCTTACACCTGTCTTGCGCAACGATCCTTTGGTCCAACGTTGCAGCATTCCCCTTGTCTTGAACACGCCTGATGATCCCTTTCGACAATTCCTTCGTGTAAATGGTAACAGGAATTAGAAACCCGATTAAGCTTGCCAGTGCCGTCCTCAAGAACGCCCGCATGCCCGACAAACTCGGCCGCATCCAACCCTTGTATGTCTTGTAGACGTGCCAACTTCTGATCGTGTGCTCTTTCTGTCTATCAAGGTTGAACTTGACCTTTGTACTGACGGATAACGATCGAATCGCCGCACAGAACGTTGGTGTCCTCCGGCGCACGTGCGTTCGCGCAGAGGCACGGGATCGAAACCGTCGATCCGACGAGTATGGTCGCACCGCGTGCAAAGAAAGACTGGGAGAAATGGATGCAGCGGTACGACGTGGCCGCGGCCAGCGGGCTTGAAGTGGGCCCAATGATACTCCCTCGGGATGCGATGCAGGACACAGTGGGTGCGATCGCATGGGATTCAGAGGGAAATTTGGCTGCGGGCGTATCCAGGTTCGCTAATTGTTCTGATTTGGATACGGATTATGACTGACGTTTTGTGATAGTGGTGGGTTACTCCTCAAGTATTCAGGGAGAATTGGGCAGGTAAAGTATTATCTACGGAGTGATAGAAACAGGGCATCGACTAACCGAATTCGAGGCCACGGCGTTTGGAGCGGGATGCTGGGCGGAGCAATCACGAGATGGGCAGGTGGGGATGGCTTGCAGCATATCAGGTACGACATCGCTGTACGAATCTTGACTTCTCTTTTCACGGCGGTTTCAGGTGGCGGCGAGTATATTATGAGGATCGGACTGGCGCGCGTTATCGCTGACGCCCTTCGTCCGAGGCAAGACGGTACGGAGGTTGATGGCCACGATTTGTTGATGCAGACATTATCCGTCCAATTTCGTGGCAAGTTCTGAAGCAGCCAGTCTCCGCTAGATAATTATTTGACAGGAGCACCAGATCAGATCATGGCACGCAGCGGTGCCCATCCCAACGCAGGTATCCTTTTGATGACAAAGGAGGCACAGGAGTCAGATGTCATACGTGCGCATGATCCTCATCGAGTTGCACGTTCCACTCACGATTCTACGACTGGCGTCCAGCAAGGTTGTGGTGTGCATTCACCACGGAAAGTATGGCGGTTGCATACGCGAACTCCGGAAAACCTACACCAAAGGTGTGGAAATGTCTTCTTTTACTAGCCCAGCAGTAAACGAGTTGTGTCGCAAGGCAAAAATTTTACGTCGTCCCAAAGCCTCGCAACCAGTTCTTGCGACGGATTCCCCTATTTATATCACTGCTCTACCTCTCCATGGATAAACTGATTGGTGTGAAGACGGACCGGGTCGCCGGGAATTGCGACTCTGCAAATGCGATCTTTGGTGTGGTAACCATGTCTGCGAATGCCAGGCAGGTACATGCATTAGCCTTCCGTTCCATCATTTGCGGCGTGTTGGATCGATCGCAGAGCGCTATTATTGAGATTCGCAAGGGGTTGGGAGCTTCGAGAGTTCACTAAGGGGGGTGTCGGCCGCGCAGCACTAAGGCGTTGAAGTGTTTTCAATGGGAACTTGGTTCTATATCAGTAGGTCAGTGCCAGCTGTGAACAGTTTTCCACTGCGACTTGCCTACAGGTGGAACAAACGGGGACAGGTTGACAAAAGACTGTTCGGTGATATCAGTAATTCCGCGTGTTCGGGATAATAGGCGCACGGACTCGATAGGCAAACAGAACAAACGAAGCCAATGTCCACAATGTTCTTGTGACAGAAGCACGCGGCTCTGAAATCAATCCTGTCTTGGGTTGGAATGGCAAGAACTTTGCGAATCGAGGGTGGGGAAAGGAAGGTCATCTGAAGTACTTTCCATGAATTGATCAGTCGCGTGAGATGAGAAACAGGACGGACGAGAAGGTACTGGAGTAACGCATCGCGTCGTTCGAGATAAATATACGACCCATTCGTTAGGTGCGCAGCTTGCTGAAGGAAAACCGTGTCGGACCCGTATATCTTGCATACGTCGATCGTCACCTTCTATACCAACACCTCGGTTATGCCAACATCATGAACAAGCAAACAGGACAAACCAATTTTTGCGCCGAAAAGATGGAGTTCATGATCGGAATATAAGACGATGACAAGTCTGGGGATACAGACAGGATGAGTATACGTGGGTCCGGAAGGATGGTTGGATCTTCCGCCACGTCCGTTGCAGAAGTGGACGAATGTGAGATTCGATTGATATCTAACGAAGATGATGATCAGATGCGCCGTTTGCGAGGCTTCGTGCCGAGGTGGAAGCGACATACAGCAAAGTGCCTTGGTTAGTGCACCGACCAGAGCGCAGGGTGCTAATATTACTTCAACATACTACCTTCCAACAGTGACGATGAAGCATACGCTCTTCTTCCATTCTACCAAGTGCCTCCAATTCACGCGTGATCCGCTGGAGAACCGTACTATCGACCGTCTTGAAGGGTGGGTACGAATTCGCATCAAGGGGAGGGCCGTCTTCGGCGGGCGTCAACGTTTCTGTTGAGGAAAAGAGCATGACGCTAACCTCGTGAGTACGTTAGTAGAACTCACAGCGAGTAGCAGATGCCACGTAACCAACCTCCTACCAGGAAGTGCTCCAAAGACTGCTAACGTGTTCTCATGCTTGGAAGCGATATGAGCGTTTAGGAAGGCGAGGAGGTGGGAGAGAAAAGCTTCGATGGACAGCGGATAGGGATTGACCGGCTGCGCGGAGAGATGCCACTGTGACGGAGACAAGTCTAGGATGACTGAGAGGTGCGAGGCCTTTTCCATCGTCATCCATGAGTAACTTTGCGTTGACCTGGTGTGCAGCTCTAGTTCGGTGTGTAAACCGATGGTATCGAAGAGCT
>JBBPMX010000036.1:0-41391 GCA_038090515.1 Pulveroboletus cf. viridisquamosus | reverse complement strand
TTAGCCCTGAGTCGGTAGTTCCATTCATACACTGACACTTTGTTGATATCTGTTTGTGTTCAGAAGTTATTTAATAAACAATCAAAATATGCGAAACATTGGGACAATTTTGTGAGTCACTGTATATTGGATCTCGATCCCGATCCTATCTCCTAGGACTATGATCTAGATCTCAGGGCTTACCTCCTTGCAGCCTGCAGCTCTTAATCTCCGTCCTTCCATTCCCATCATTACGCTTACCATATTACATTCATTACCATGTATAGTAGTGTACAGCTTGGTCTGTGTGTGGACCCAGGCAATATATAAGGCCAGTGGCCTAAAGCCAGGAACCCCAGCTTTAGCCACTTGTCGATTGGCTCCTCCTCTGTCTGCTAAGGGCTTGGCCCCTTATGAAGGCTCTATGACAGTTCCTGCTCTGGCTAGCCCCTGATATGGGCATTCCTTCCTTCTGCTGGGTAGCTCCGTCATCAGCTTTCTCTCTTTAGGGTTATGGTTTGGTCTAGCTGACAGTTAGGTTCAGTTTCTCAGTGAACGCGATGAGCCATTCACAACAGTTTTGTTCCCTTACTCTTACCATTCCCATTTCACCTCTGTTTCATATTCAGTGCTCTCATATGATCTTCCGTATCCTGACTGCCCCGATTTATCTCACTCTGTTTTGCTGATCTATACTTATCTCATACTCGTTTTACCTACATTTTTGAATATATTGAACATGTTTCTTTTCATCTGAGCCACTACTGGCTCTACAGGGGGAGAGTGTAAGGGGCAGTAGCCCCTTTAGATACTAAATGGGGTAATAACCCCTGATTGCGTACTTACAAGCGCATGTGATACAAGGTAATCACATGTGCGGTAGATAGATAAAAAGGAGAGGCCCATCCTGGTGACGGGCCAATCCTCATATGTATATTACTCCTACATTACTCATCTGTGAATACCACTTGGTATACTTCACCAGTGTGAGTAAGGAGTGAGGACAGGGTGCAGAGCACCCAATATAACAACCTTATACATGGCCTTCAATAAAGAGATGGACTGGGCAAGCATCGACACCTGGTTAGATCCTGAGGGGGATGATCTTCCCCTCAACTGATGACAAGAGCTGAAGCTCGCTGCCATCAGCAAGACACCATGACAGAGTTCACATATAAAGGAGAAGTGGGAGAACAACATGGTGGAAGCCCAGGAAATGGCTTCAGCTGCAGAAAGGAGAGTTGAGGACACCTCTTGTGCTAGTGTGAAGGAGGATCCTTCAATTCTCAAATCCACTAAGGCCTCCAGGGCCCCACCCATCTCATACGGGACTGCACCTGACTTTCTGGATGCTGTCCATATGGGATACCAGGATGACACCTTCTTCTCAAAGGTTGTGTCCCAGGTGGGGCATCACCCATGGTTCCTTACACAGGAGGATCTCCTCTACATGAGAAATCATGGCGAGGAGGTATTATGCCTCCCATGAGTGAAGTACAAGGGTGACATAGTCATTACCCTGGTCATCAACCAAGCACACAAAATGCTGGGACACTTTGGGTCCCAGAGAACAGTGGATTATATCCACAGATGGTACTGGTGGCCAGGACTTGGCTGCGAAGTAGATCGGTTCTGTTGAACCTACCCTACATGCCAGGTTGCGAAGACCAATAACCAATGGCCTCAGGGCCTGCTACACAGTTTTCCTGTGCCTGAGAGGCCTTGGGGCTCCATGACTATGGACTTTGTGGGACCATTCCCACTGAGTGGCAAACATGACTACCTGTGGGTGTGGGTGAGTCATTGCCAGCCAAGGAGCAGATCCAAACTGTCCAGAATGAGACCATCGAATCTAAAATCACCTGGAACCAACAAAAAGCTGAAAAGTTCACTAAAGAAGGTATTTAAAACAAAGAGTCTCACTGGAAAAAGGAAAACGGAGTTATTCATTGGAAGGAATTACTCTACATCCCACAAGTACCCAAGCTAAGGGAAGAAATTATTGTCCAAAATCATGACCATCCAATGGCAGGACACCCTGGAGCCAAACATACCCAAGATCTTATCCTAACATGGTACTACTGGCCAATGCTCAGAAAGGATGTAGAACAATATGTGAAAGGCTTGCAACTGATGTCAAAAGGCAAAGACAACTCATCAAGCTGGAAAAACTCCCCTCAACCTGCATGAAATTACCCCTGGAAGATCATCTTGCTTGATATCATTGGTCCCCTGCCCGAATCCCAAGGTACAATGCAATCCTCATCATAGCAGATAGATTTTCCAAAATGATAAGACTATTCCCAATTTCCTCTTCTATCACTGCCAAAGGAGTAGCTATAGTATTTAGAGACCATATATTTAAACTACACGGTACCCCTTGTAAAGTCATTTCTGACCATGGACCACAATTCATATCAAATTTCATGAAAGACCTGTACACTCTGCTTAAAATCGAAGGAAATCCTTCTATGGCCTACCACCCCCAAAATGATGGCCAAACAGAAAGAAAAAAATTCCAAAGTAGAATTATACCTGAGATTATATGTAAATCACAAGCAGAACAATTAGGTGGAATGGCTCACTCTAGCCAAATTGCACACAACCAGAAAACTATCAGTGCAACCAGCACTTCACCATTCCTACTAAACTTTGGACACCAATCCACCATGTCTGAAGACACCATACAGTTTGTGACCAAAATGAAGGAATCACGAGAACAAGCCAAAATGACATTGGAAAAGGCATCAGCTGAGATTAAAAAATACTATGACCAAAAGACCTGAGAAATCCAAGAATATAAAAACAGAGATCTCATGCTTGTAGATGCAGCACATATCTGAACAGACTGTCCTACAAAGAAGTTCAACAATAAGAAACATGGACCCTTCAAGGTCCTGAAGAAAGTTGGACCTGTGGCGAATAGTTCACCCAGTCTTCCACAAGTCCTATCTCTGGCCATATGAAGCCAGCACCTTTCCCTCACAAAAGAAACCACCCCCTCCTGAGCCAACCATCATTTAACACAAGCCAGAATACAAGGTGGAAGAAATAGTTGACTCTCGAAAGAAGCATGGCAAAATGGAGTACTTAGTACACTGGAAGGGTTATCCCAAGGAAGATCAAACCTGGGAACCTAAGGGAAACATCAATAACACCCTGAAATTAGTGGAAAAGTTCCATCACCAAGATCCATCTGCTATATAGGTCATCTGTGATGATACTTGTGATCAAGATTGTTGCAACTCCCCCTTTACCCCTTTCTTCAAACAACAAAGCATCTGTGACTTCGCCAAATCTGTTAACTGCCTACCCCAACACCTCTTTAACTTCGCCCTCTCGTTGATCTGGAGTATCAACCTTGAAAAGGGAGTAATGTCAGAATTGCCTCTTTCTCATCTTTCTTCACCTCTTATCTTATCACATCATGCAACCTTATCTTATCTGGAACATTCCAGAACATTCTGCTATGACATCATCACTTATATAATCATTCCACAACATTCTATGGAGTTCCATTACCATAACATGTATAAACAGTAGTCAGTATATAAGCAGGTAGTTGCCTGTACCATCTCCTCATGCTTGAAATTCTCATCTCTTGTGTTCATTCTCCTCTTGAGTTTGAGCCTGATACTAGAGTCGCATCCATGAGGCGAACCCTGAGATCTGGGTCTGAGATTCACAGAGATGGAATCTAAGATAAATAAGATGTGATACATGAAGGAGATTGGATTGGATTGGGAGATCTAGGAGGTGGCAGGATTGCCATAGAGATCCAATGGAGATAAAGGTTAGGGTAGTCTAGGTTGTCAACATGTAACTCTAGGGGCTATGATGTCATGGATGACATTGAGGGTCTGGACATATCATGTGACTGGTCATGTGATCAGTCTCATGGGGTCACATGACACAAGGAACATAATGATAGAAGGAATGTGAAGAAAGAGTATAATTATAAGAGAGAGTGACTGTTACATGAGAGCTATGTCAGTACTCACCATTCAGTGCCCACTCATAACAACATCCTGCTCGAATACGATCCTTTTCTGCTTCTCCTCAAGCCTTGTGTTACAATTCATGTTTATGCCCATATCTTTTCTTCTATCTTTGGACTTATCCCTCCTCACTTAGCTCTAGTTATGCTAAGCCCATAGTTCCCCCCATCATGTGCTTGTTTGTTCTTCTTTCTTCCAGAACATTCTTTGCTTACTCATTGAGTTTCTTCTGCCATTGGCTTGCTGACTCAATGATCAGTTAGCCATTATTCTTTCCTATTCTCCCAGTTTCTATACGATTACTCAGCGTCCCTTCATCCTTGTATATAAACTCCCAAGTAGCACCCATGTCCATCAGCTTAGACCTATTTGGCCTTTACAATCCTAATTTCCATTTTGTGTGTCTTCACTCTACACTTGAGTGAGTGCTTTAGCTCTTGCTTGCATCCCATCCTGATTGCAAGGGATAGTCCTTGGCCCACCCACATCACTGGGAAGTCTATTTTCTGGTATTACCAGGACGAACCCTTGACCTTGTAACCTGCAAGGAACCCCCTTGTCTCAGTACCTTAGGACCTTTGCCAAGTTCATACCTGACTCTTTGGGATCAAGCATAACAAAAGGTCTAAGCTCTCCTGCTGCAGTTAGCACTGCCTGAACCACCACCATATCTCAACAAAACCCCCCCAGCCTTGCTGATAGGATCTTCAGACCTACTAGGGAATGCACACCCATTGACTCTGAACCCGAACCCCAGTCCTCCAAGGAGGAACAACCCCCATCATCACCAGATCTTCACATCACCTCCCCCCAGGAGCAATACCAGGACCAAGCCCTCACCACCCTATTCTCTGAAGGAATATCCATTCCTAGAGAACCAATCCTGCTGTCCTGCACCCCCATCACCACCTATCACACCCTCCCCAGACTTCTTGCCAATTTCGAACACCAGGTAAGAACAACCCAAGTACAAACCCCAGTACAGACCCCACTACCACCATTTACTCCCCCACCAATGACCACCAAATCAATGGAACTCCACCTCAGAAAGCTGGATGACTATGATGGTTCCTATGAAAAGGCCATACCCTGGCTTAACTCTGTCCAATTTTACTTGATCACCAATGCTGAACTGTACAATACGGATGCCAAGAAAATTGCATTCACCCTCTCCTTCATGAAGGAAGGCTCAGCCAGCACCTGGGCCAACACCTTCCACACCCAGAAACTTGCCAACTCCACTGCAGGATTCGGGAAATTCGAAGACTTTGTCAACAATTTCAAAGAGACCTTCCAGCATGAGGACATCATCGCCAAAGTGGTTCACTGGTTACAAGGCACCAAAATCACCAAAATCACCAATCTCAATGCCTATATCTCCAAGTTCAAGAACCAGGTCTCCCTTAGCACCATAGATGATGATATCATCCTCACCAGCTTCTTTACTGCTGGGATACCCAACTCTCTCTGATGACATGTCTTCTCCATGGACAACCCCCCAACCACTATCGAGGAATGGTACAAGAAAGCTGTCCATTTTGTCATTCAGTGGGAATGAGCTGACACCTATAAACACAAGATGTACAACTACTTCCAACCTGCTATGTTTTCCACCTCTGCTAGAGACCCAGATGCCATGGATGTAGATGTTGTCAAGATTGGCAAGTTAACCCCAGAAGAGTGAAAGCATTGCATGGCACAAAAACTCTGTTTTTGCTATCGCCAACCAGGACACATGTCCACCACCTGCCCCACCTTCCCCAATCAAGGGAAGAAGAAAAACACTGTCAAGAAAGTTGTGGAGACCCCTGTACTCCCCAAACTTGAATCTGTCCCCAACGATAAAGACAAGGAAGACCTCCCTGAAGAAACTATCAAGAGAGTCACCTTCTCCAGATGGGGGAAGGGTTTTTGAAAGGAGGAATGCCCTTGATGCATGTTTCCTCCTCTAATCACTGTGTACTAGTAGCTAAGGACCCCCATGCTATACGAATTCCCTTCACCTTTACTACTGGTTGAAAAGTCATCAAAACCCATGCCCTAGTTGACTCTGGAGCCACCTGATCCTGCACTGATTGGGCCTTCATCAAGAAACATCACATCCCACTCACCCGCCTCCCGAAACCTGTCCCAGTCTGGAATGCAGACGATATCCCAAACAAAGGAGGACCTATCAGATTCTCAGTCACCTTACTCTTCACTATTGAAGACCTGACCTACTCCGAAATCTTCCATGTCATGCACTGCAAAGATGACCCCTTCATTCTTGGAATACCCTGGCTGAGAGATGCCAACCCCCTCATTGACTGGTCCACCAACACCCTCCTCCTCCCTATCTCTGATGCCCTACCACCTGTTGAACCAACAGAGTCCCCAGAAGAGACAAAATGGCTCATGGAACATGCAGCAAAGGTTGCAAACATCCCAGATCCTGTCCAAATCTGCCACATTCATGTTGAACAAGATTGGAATAGTGCCCTGTTTGACTACCTCCAGGATTGGGGAGGGCATAGATGGCTAACATATACATAAAGAATGGAAGGCATGGGAAGATGAAGTCATTGTTAAACAACTTACCACCATAACCAACCTTGCTATCAAGGCCCTCGCCAAAAAGAAAGAAGTACACCTCCCACCTGAATTTGCTGACTTCGCATCTGTGTTTGCCAAGGAATTGGCTGACCACCTCCCTCCCTCTCGACCCTATGACCACCCCATCGAACTCAATGAGACATTCAAATCTCAACCTGCAAAACTCTACCCCCTCACCAAGGCCGAAAAGAAGGCCACTGAAGACTTCCTTGAAGAGAATCTTTGTGCTGGAAAGATTCAGCCCTCAAAGTCCCCCCAGTTATCCCCCTTTTTCTTTGTTAACAAGAAGGATGGGAAACCATGCCCTTGTCAGGACTACTGATACCTCAATGAACACACCATCCAGGACACCTACCCTCTCCCACTTATCTTTGACCTCATAGAACACCTTCAAGGTGCCAAATTATTTACTAAATTCGATGTCAGATGGGGGTACAATAATGTCCAGATCAAGGAGTCTGATTGTTGGAAAGCCACTTTCCTCACTCACAAAGGCTTGTTTGAACCCACCATCATGTTCTTCAGACTAATGAACTCTCCTACTACCTTCCAATGTTTCATGAATGACTTCTTTCACAACCTCATCACTGAAGGATGGCTCGTCATCTACATGGACAACCTCCTCATCTTCTCCTCTGATGAGAAAACCCACATTGAACACACCCATCATGTCCTCAAATGAATGGCTGAACTCAACCTTCACCTCAAATTGGAGAAGTGCAACTTTGCCACTACTGAGGTCAAATGCCTTGGTATGATAGTTAAACCTGGAGAGCTCACCATGAATCCCATTAAACTCGCAGGCATAACTGACTGGCCAACACCCCTGAAAGTTAAGGATGTACAGTCCTTCCTTGGTTTTGCCAACTTCTACCAACAATTCATCCCTGACTACTTCACCACCACTCACCCCCTCCTTGACCTGACCAAGAAGGACCACCCCTGGGACTGGTCTCCCACATGTGCCGATGCCTTCACTACCCTGAAGGCCACATTTACCTCCATGCCTGTCCTACTCTTGCCTGACCCCACTAAACCATTCTTTATCACTACCGACACCTCAAAATGGGCAATGGGCAGCATTCTCCTCCAACCTGATGGCAATGGCAACCTCAGGCCATGCACCTACCTCTCTCAATCCTTCTGCTCTGTGGAACGTAATTACGACATCTATGACTATGAATTCCTGGCAGTCATCTGCACCCTCAAGGCATGGCACCACCACCTCCATGGCTCCCCTTTTGTGGTCTTGGTCCTGACCGACCACAAGAACCTCACCTACTTCTGCAAAACCCACAAACTCAAATGCCACCAAGCCCGTTGGCTCTTGGATCTTGCGGACTTCAATTCACCCACATCCCTGGCTCTACCCTCTCCACCCCTGATGCCTTATCCCACTGACCAGACTTCATATCCTCAGATGATGAAGACAATGAGAACATTGTTCTTCTCCCTGATGATCTCTTCATCAAAATCATCGATACCAACCTCACCTCCAAAGTCGCCACTTCCTCCCCTTCTGATTCTGTCATCACTGATGCCCTCCACACTCTTGAGGGTTCGGTTGCCTCTAAATTCCGCTCCTGTTTATCTGATTGGTCTTATGACACTGGTATCCTCACCTATCAAGGCTGTGTCTACATCCCTGACACCCTCTGTCACAAGGTTGTCTCCAGGCCCACAATCACCTCTCTGCTAGCCACCCAGGCTATCTTAAGACCCACCAGCTTGTCTCCCATGACTACTGGTGGCCCAGTCTTACCTCCTTCATACGCTGCTTTGTTGATGGCTGTGGTCCCTGCCAGCAGATGAAAGCCAACACCTATCTAACTATTGCCCCCCTCACTCCCATTGCCTCTTCCTGTGCTCACCCCTTCCAGCAGATCTCCTGTGACCTCATCACTGACCTTCTGGAATCTGCTGGTTTCAACAGTCTTCTGGTCATGGTCAACCATGGGCTTACAAAGGGGGTGATTCTATGTCCCACAAGAAAAACCATCACTGCTAAAGGCATTGCACACCTCTTTTTCCTAGTATACACATGGTTCAGACTCTATGATAAAATCATCTCTGACTGTGGCCCACAATTTGCCTCAGAATTCACCAAATCCCTGGTGAAACTCATTGGGTACCACCTTGCCCTCTCCACTGCCTACCACCCACAGACAGATGGTGAAACTGAACGAGTTAACCAGGAAGTCGAGACCTACCTCCATCTATTCTGCTACCAAAACCCCACTGAATGGGCAAAACACATCCCAATGGTGGAATTTGCACATAACCACTGTCCTCATTCTGTAACTAACCAATCTCCATTCTTCTGCATGATGGGGTATAAATCCAAACTGTTATCCATGATCATTGTGGAAATCCCATTACCTGCTGTCAAAACCAGACTAGACACACTTTCCCACTTCCATGACAAAGCCCTGGCATCCCACGAACTCATACACCAAGTCATGAAATCATGCAATATACATGGATTCACCCCCTGGAAGTGAGGAGATAAGGTCTGGTTAGAAGCACAAAATCTGAAATGTTCCCTCACCTCCCCTAAATTTGCACCTAAACGGGAAGGCCCCTTCACAACCACTGAAGTCTTATCCCCCATCTCCTACTGCCTCCACCTCCCTAAAACATGGAGGATCCACCCTGTGTTCCATGCTTCCCTCTTATCTTCCTATTATGAAAATGATGTCCATGGCCCAAATTACCCAGCTTCACCCCCAGAGTTAATAGAAGTACAAAATAGAAAATATCTAACGCCACAGGGGAATCCCAACCCATTAGCAATTCCTGATTAGGTGGAAGGGTTACACGGCTGATGAAGACTCTTGGCAAGCAGAATCAGATCTGACTAATGCCAAGAACATCCTCAATACTTATAAATGCCTCCACCCCAAGATTTTTCCCCAGTCTTGTACTTCCATCTTCACCAAAGCCATTCATATTATGTCTCTCAACCCCACTTCCTCCTGTCCCCATGCCACATCTCCCCTCGTCCCTCAGGGAACTATCACTCGATGACTTAGCCAGGGCCCTCCAACTGACAGTCAGTGGATGGCATCACCTCCGCCCTCTCCTAAGGGCATTGAATCTCCTAATTCAGTATTTCTTCCACCTGATGCTGCTGTTGATGCCTTCACCAACAGTCTCTCCACCAAATCATCAGTAACCCTGTCATCCCCACTGGACTCCACCTCTGACAAATCTTACTTCACCACCCTGGTTGTACTGCCTCCTCATATCGACACCCCTTGTCCTCAACCCACCCATGGTAACCATATCGTAACCTTCAGTTGGGGAGACCCTACTGGGTGTATTGCCCCAGAATGGGCTGAGAAGGACCACTTCCTGGTAGAACCTGACTTCCCATTCCATACTCACTACTTCCGACAGGGTTACCCGGACAAGGGATACCAGCTGCTCTTCCAAGTTCACCTCACAAACTCTCACCTTGCCCTGCCTATCAACAGATTCCTCCAATCAGATTCTCCTCTTCTGTACCTTATCCAAACCTACCAACAGCTGGCATGAATCTCCGCAATCACCAAAAACCTTCGCATACCAGAGTTTACCATGCAGAGGACCAGGTTGTTCTCCATCCGAGACCTTGGGATGTCTGCCTTAGGAGAACTAGCCTACCAGTTGGACCTGGGGGACTAGCTTGAAGAATTAGATGAATATATGGTGGACATTGTCTCCTCAGCCTTGTGAGCCAAAAGAGAAGACCAGGGAGAATATATCCCATTTACCCCTCACAGTCAGGCACAGATGGAGCCTGATGAAATCATCACCACCAGTCCCAATGGGAGAGACCCCTGGGAGGACCTGGAATTCTAGAAGGGTGAGCTTTTTCCCCTCCCAAAAGAACATCTGCTGTACTCTGAGACCTGCTACTGCTGCCACTGTCTCAGACATTGGAAGGCCCATTGCAACCATTACATTTGCCCCACCTGTAAAATCTGAAAACCAGGGCACCTCCAGTACCAATGCCCTGAATGGGTTATGGCCTATTCCTATTGGTTACCCCCACTGCTTTCATCTTCGTCTTCTTCCTCCTCCCATCACTCTGAGCTTCATGTTTCTTGAACCCTTGTTGTTTGAATGACTTCCCGCACATTGGACATGGTATTTGGGAGTTGAGCATTACATCAGAATATTTGTATTTTTTTGGCGACTTCCATTGGACGGGCATGGTGGTTGAGGGGAAAAAGATGTGGGGAAGAAGTAAGGTGATTCTGAAACATACCAGATATGTGTGGCAGGGTATGTAATTGATTATCATAGAAACTAAAGTGTTATAATGTGACAGGCACCATCAATGTCACCTTTCTGACAGGCACCCACTGTGTACATGATGTAAGGTCCATTACCATACCATTTTAATGCGCCTTATCATGACTCAGCCCAGAATGGTAAGCCAGCGGCATTATCATCATGTGCCAAAAAAAGTTGTGACAGACAGTTGAACACTACCCCATCCACAAAGTTCAATCCTGTGACTTTTTGCCAAATTCATGCTACCGATTTCCAAATTTAGCATTCAGAAGTCAGAGTTTAAAATGAAGTTTGGGCGCGAATATCCAACGTTCCATAGGGAACTGTAGTCCCACAAAAAAGGTAGTCATATAACAACTTGGGGCATGCTCGGGCCTTTCGAGCTAGCACAGGTCAAAACAAAGAGACACAATATGTGAAGTGAAACTTGTAGAACAAAGAAGACTGACATTCCTTGTCTTGGGTGGTGGCAGCTTGCTAACACCCTCCTCAGATTTTGAGTTTACAGATGGTGGGTGACGACAGCTGCGTGATATGCACCACCTTCCGAAATTTACAGAAAATTGTCTCTAAATCCTGATGGGAAGTCACCCACTGTTCCATTTATGCAACCCAATCTTTCGCTTTCAGCCGACCATCACCATCATCATCCTCTGCTTTCTGCTATGCAGATGGACTGAAAATGATATCTTTTGGTACTTGGAGGTACAGTCCACTTCTACATCCATTCAGTCGTTTTTTTATTCAACCACATCCCTTCCCAACATGAGTTGCATATGCCCTGAGCAGATGCAAAAAGGGGGGCTCAGAATCAGAGTGTACTAGCGCAAAAGCACGTTCCATGACAGTCCACTGCCTTGTCTTCTAAAAGGACAGATTGGTAATCCAATCCGAAGTCAATCAATATCTGAAGGACATATTTCAATGCACTAGCATTGCTTGCACCACAGGGACAAGGCCAAGTTAGAGGAAGAGAAACACAAGAAAGAGTAGGTTGCCATTTTCAAGCCCATGCAAACGCAGAAAATACCCTTCGGTATTGACCCCCAAACCATTTTCTGTGTGTACAAGGATTGGAGCTATGAAAGACTGAAGCCGGAAGGATCAGTCGTAAGGCATCGACCTTGGTGGATACAGATGTGATGAAAAGGAGGTATATCAGGAGCTTTAGCAGAGAGAACAGGGTGTCAATAATTTGCATCGGTGTGAAGATGACGATGCGAAATGGACAGTAAGGGTGGTCTGCAAATGATAAGTAGTTCACAAAATACTAATTTTTCTTACTCTACAGTGATCCACTGCATATTCTTGTCCGCATGAGTGAACAACAGCTGCATATGAATGGTGTTAGAAAGCTACCAAAAATTGACATAATAAAATCACTAGGTTATGAGAGGATCATAATAGTGGTAAGCAGCATAATGTGTGTGGTCATGATATGTCAGGGCACCTCTCAGTGGGTGTTGAGTGACCTGTTACCATTACGGCCTACAATTACAGCAAGCGCTAAAAGTTCCAGATGCCTGCTGCGCGAGTCACAGCCGACAGACCCATACTACCTCACTTAATAGGCAAGTGTTACATGTCACACTGGGGCTGGGTAATATAAGAACCCACCTCCTTCCCTTCTTTATTCCACTGTCTTTTTTCCCTTCCTGTGTTGTTGTGCTACCTTTCTCCCTCTGCCGCTCTTTTCTCCCTGCATCATTCCTCCCTTCTCTAATTATTTATTTACATTCCTTACTTGTATCACTGGTGCGTTAATCATTGACTTCAGAAAACTGTTCTATAACTGTCACTGAAGGTTATGCTATACAGTTGGTGATCTCCCTCTGTACACTGTTCTCATCAGGTAAGCATTTTATTTGCTCTATCTATCCCATGTCTGTCGATTATGTGTCCATTAGCTATCCAAGTGCACCAGCTAGTGAGCTGTATTGTGATACTCTGAAGTTACTATACTTGATCTGTCTCTCACTCAAAGAATAGTCCATTATGCTGGTGGTAGGTGATGTATAAGATTTGTGCATGATCTCAATGTCAGGCTTCAGTGCATTGATTAATGTGCTGTAAGTTGAGATTTTGTATGTTGAAGGTGGTGTTATGGGCTGATATGTGCAAGAAGTGTTGGTCGGGCAAGGTAAGTAATGTTGTGAAAGGTTGAGCGATGGTAGTAGATGCTGACGCTGTGCCAGATTATGGTCAGTGCTGCTATGGACAGTAGCTGTGGGTTGGATAGAGGGTGGAGTGATATTGGATAGGAAGTTTTTAGTGGTGCTGTACTCATTTTCAGGGTATTCTGGAATTGCAGATAGGCTTCAGTTTGATTTCTTGAAAATCTTTTGTTGTGATGATGCTATAGAACTTGTTAAGTATGTGTGTAAATTTTTTGTTTTAACTAACCCAGGCGAGAGACTGCATGCATTGTTCGAAATGCATGGGTAGAGGCTTGGTTGTGTGCCAGGATACCATACTGCACGTGAACTTGAATGCTCTTGTTTGCTCATTCATCATAGTCTTTGCCATGCATGACACCACTAAGCAGGGTGAGATTGATACCATCTCGATTAATACTATGGTGTGCTTGCTCATTCCCATTAGTGGTTGTAGGTGATACCTGCCAGATTTCAGTGATATTAGACTATATGGAAAGTACAGTGCTGGAATAACAAAGCCAGCAGTTTCCTTGTTTTTTAGCCAATCTGCATAAATATATGTTAGATATAATGCACTCTATTAATTTTTCATATCTCGTGCTTTTTTACCAGCCCCTCTAATTATCTGGAGGGTCTTGGCAAAATCAGGGTGCTTGTCAAATGATGAGATACTTCACATTGCATTGTATATGTTGGGTGCAACCAATGAATGAAGTCAGTCCACATTTCATTGAAAGTGAAAAATACAGAGTCAATACATGTGACAAATGTGATCGTAAGGATCTAGTTCACACAAACAGTGATGCGGTTCATATTGACAGTGCATTTGATTTTCTTGACATAGCGACACACAAAACATTCCAAGACCTGATAAGGTTTAGTACTATTATTGAAATGTTCACATTAGACGTACCAAGTGCTTGGCCCCGGTGATCATCTGCAACAATTGACTGAATTCCATGACCACTCATATGGTAGAATGTAATATCATGGCCAGTTGTTAGAACCAGGGTCTCCGGGAGGTAACTCCAGAACTCCAGAGTTCGAGCAGGACTTGGCTTCACCGTATGTGGTACGCCCTTGTCACAACTCCAGGGGTGTCCTGTAATTTCGGAACGGGCGGAAGAAGTCAGATTGGTCTTGTTGCAAGTAACAAGCCCAAGGATGGTTCAGAAGAGAGTCTTAGAGACTCAAGGGGGTCAGAGTGAGCTTGGGAGACTGTCCAAGTCGATATTCAAACTGGAGTATCTACTACAAGTGCAGGGACTTTATATACGGGAGTAGAACATAGGTCTTACTAATAGTCCAGAGTGCAGATGCTAGGTGTACCAGAGCTGTGCTCCTAAGCGGGCACAGGAATGGAGGGTGAACTGGGGTGAAGCTAATCGCTATGTACTGTAAGCGAAGAATGGAGCATAACACTAAGAACAAGGAATGCTAAATACAGAGGGTCCAGGGTGTCAGGGATGCGGACTCATCGAGAACGCACTGGAGGTCATAGGAAAAGTGTCCGGAGTTGTCCGGAGTTAAGTCCAGAGCCCCGGATTCAACAGATATGACAGTATCCCCCTTCTAGGCCTGAACCCATGAAGGCCATTAGTGCAGGGCAATCCGAAACGGAAGAGCGGAGTCTGGATGGAGCTTGGACAAACTCCATAAGGCCTCATGTCCGGTCGTTCGTGACCCTAAATCACTATCACCATGATCAAGGAGTTCCCCAATGTTTGTGACTGGACGGATGAGCAACTTGTCGAGGTCAGTGGGGATGGAGATGACCTGATGGTTACCAAGTTCACCAAGCAACGCCGCTGGATGCAGGAGAAGAGGCTGGCCGAGGAACGCTTTCGCCAAGAGGCCGAGAGGGAGGAGCGTCGGAAGTGTGAAGAGGAGGTGGAGTTGGAGGTGGAGTTGGAGGATGTGGTCTTAGCAGAGGAGGAGCTGGAGGGGTTGACTGCGGAGATGAAGGAGGCGGAGAGGTGCGAGAGGGAAGTGGAGGTGGGATTGGAGGTAGGCGCGGAGGTGTAGATTAGTACCTCAGAAAATTGGAGGAGTTGCTTGTCAGGCCATGTGGGGTCCAGGTCGACCCGGATACCGGAGGTGGAATTCTGAGATGAGTTCGGAAGCGTGATCGAGCTCTGTGGCTGGTAACCACGAAGTTTCTTCATCGGTTCCTTTGTATCCAGACCAACGTACCAGATACAACAGCTTGCAATTCTTCCTTCATCTATCCAACTTGGTGTCAAGGATCTCCAATATCTTGTACTCCGGGTTGCCATCTACTTCGACCAGAGGTGGTGGGGGTTGAATGCGGTTCGGAATCGTGTTCAGAATGGAGGATTCCAATTGGGATACATGAAAGACCGGGTGAACAGACTTCATTGAATCCGGGAGGCGGAGGGTGAAAGAACGACTTCCTGCTTTGGTGATGATGTCATATGGCCCTAGGTTCTTTTCAGATAGCTTCTTAGAGGGTTGTGTGGAGCAGAAGTATTTTGCTTTGACGAAGACCAGGTCACTGACCTTGAAGTCTGGTGCCGGAATTCGCTTGGTATCCGCCAGGCCTTGGTATCGTTCTTGGGCATGAGCCATTTCTTCCTGGAGGAAGGCATGGAGAGAATCAAGGTCGACAGAGTACTCATGGGCTCGTGTGGAGGTTAGGTCACACTCAGGGTGAACCGTGATATTCGGGTGGTAGCCCTTGTTAGCAAAGAACAGGGAGACTCTGGTGGTAGCACTTGGAGAATTGTTGTATGTGAACTCCATGAGGGGCAGGAGTTCAGACCAGTTGTCCTGTTGGTAGTTACAATAAATCTAGAGGTACTGTTCCAGGGTCTGGTTCATCCGTTCAGTTTGTCTATCGCCCTCTGGGTGATATCCGGAGGTGAAGTGGAGGCGGATGTCGAGGGCTTTGCCGAGTGAGCGGAAAAAGTGAGATACGAATTCGGATCCTCGATCGGAGGTAACATGGGAGGGGACTCCATGCTTGGAGAAGACATGGAGGAGGAACAGTCAGGCCAATTCCAGAGATGTAATGGTGTCGTGTGTCAGGATGAAAATGCATTGCTTGGAGAGGCGATCCACAACGACAAGAATGGCTGTGAATCCGGAGGAGGGCGGGAGCTGTTTGATGAAATCCATGAAGATGGAGTTCCATGGTCTTTCCAGGACCGGGAGCTGCTTGAGCAGTCTGTAGGGGCGATGTCTGGGAACCTTTGCACATGCACAGGCGGTACAGGAGGAGACGTACTCCTTGACGAATGTCCTGATGCCAGGCCATGTATATTTGCGGCGGATCAGTTCCAGGGTGCGGTTCTGGCCAAAGTGTCTGGAGAGTGGATGATCATGCTTGTACCAGAGGACTCGGAGACAGAGATCTGCAGAGTCTGGAACATATATCCGGTTATCTAGATGGAGGAATCTGTCAGAGTCAACTGACCATCGAGAGTCAGGTTCAGAGATGGACATGTGTATAGTGGCCAGAGGGTCAGCTGGGAGGGCGGATAGGATGTTGCTGTGGATGGAGTCGACGTCGAGGAGGGTGCTAGCCTGGAGGACGGGGGCCGCAAGGTAGGTTGCTTGAAGGGACACAGCGAGCTGTTCCTGGGTGAAGACGGGGTGGAAGTTGTGCAGATTGACACGAGCGTAGTCCTTATCCACCTCTTTGGGGTAGACGTCCCAGCATCTAGTGAGGGAGTCAGGTTTCGCACCAAGGCGTCTGGGGTGGAAACGCACCACCATGTTGAACTGGGAGAGGAACTCTGACCAGCGGGCTTGCTAGCGGGTCAGGAGCTTTGTGGTGGCGAAGTACTCAAGGTTCTTGTGGTTGGTGATGATGTCGACCAGAGTGCCGGATCCTTCAAGGTAATGTCGCCAAGTCCGGAAGGACTCGAAGATCGCCAGGAGCTCCTTATTGTGGGTGTTATAGTTAAGCTCCGGAGTGGACAGCGTCTGAGAGTAGAAGGCAACAGGCCGGATCTCCTCGTCCGGACAACGGATGGAGAGGATACCAGCGATAGCATAGTCGGAGGCATCAGTTTCTACTATGAGCAGAGCATCCAGAGTCTAATAGACAAGGATAGGAGCGGAGGTGAAGGCATCCTTGAGGGACTGAAAAGTGGCAAGGCACAAGCTGTCGAAGAGCCACAGGGTGCCCTTACGAGTGAGACAGGTGAGGGGCACAACAATATCAGAATAGTTAGTGATGAATCGTCAATAGAAGTTCGCGAAACCGAGGAAGGATTGGATGTCCCAGACCTTCTGAGGTACTGGCCAATCCCGGATAGCTGTGACTTTGTCTTCGGACATCGTCAGGCTGGAGGGAGAAAGCTGGTAGCCAAGATACTTGGTGGAGTTGGTATTCCATTCGCACTTCTCGGGTTTTGCATAGAGGTCATGTTTGCAGAGTCTCCAGAGGACTTCTCAGACATGCTCCTTGTGGGAGGCTTTGTCTTCGGAGAAGATGAGGATATCGTCCAGGTAGACTATCACACAAACGTCGAGGAGATCCACAAAGATTGAGTTTACAAACCACTAGAATGCCGTGGGGGCATTCATCAGACCAAATGGCATGATGAGCCATTCAAATGATCCATAGCGCGTCCAGAACGAGGTCTTCCATTCGTCGCCCTTGGCAATGTGGACCACATGGTATGCATGCCAGAGGTCGATCTTGGTATAGATCTTGGCATGGCTTGGAGCATCAAGGACATCGGAGATGCGGGGAAGTGGGTAGCGATCTTTCTTCGTGATCTTGTTGAGTCCTCGGAAGTTGACGAAGAGGCAGAGGGAACCATCCTTCTTGTGGACAAAGAGGACCGGAGTGGTGTGGGCAGAAGAGAACAGGCGGATAAACCCATTTTTGAGGTGTTCATCAAGGAACGTCCGGAGAGCCTCAAGCTCAGAGGGGGAGAGGGAGTAGAGAGTGCCCAAGGGAGGGGAGGTACCTTCCTCCAGGTCGATCTTCAAATCGTGTTTGCAATGCAGGGCGAGCGTGGATGCTTTGCTCTTGCTGAACACATCTGCGAAGTCGTGGTAATCCGGAGGGATTCTGGACAGGTCGACCGGAGCTGGAGGAGGAACCGGATCAGTGGATGCTGACCAGAGTTCAGACTCCTGAGGACGGAGTTGCAGGCTGAACTGGGTGGAGCCCTGGAGTCAACAGGCCAACACAAAAGTGGGGGCACTGACGAACGAGATGGGCAGAGCCTGGCATTCAGAGAAACTTGGCGGATCGGGTGTGACGGGGTCAGCCGGAGGAGGTGAATCTGGAGGCTGCGGAGGTGAGCTCGGTTTTGCTGGCACAGACTGCTCGAGTGGCTGGAACGATATACTGCTCGAAACCCAATCAATCAACGGATTGAAGCGGGTGAGCCAGTTGTGTCCCAGAATCAGTGAATAGGATCTGTCTAGTGGAGTGACATACAGCGTTGTTGGAGTGATGTCGCCAGTTTCAAAGTGGATGGTGAGGTTGATGGCTTGAGTAATGGTGGAGTTGGATGTTCCGTCAAAAAGTCGGAGTTGAAGTGGGGGCACAGAGTAGGTTGAAAGATTGTGTTTATTAACAAAATCCATATCTATAAAACAATTGGAGGATCCAGAGTCTACAAGTGCGGGGAACAGAGGAATATCTCGTTCACAGATACTGACGGAGGGGATGAGGGAGTGAGAATCAGAAAGAGTGGATGTGTTGAGCCGGATCTCCTTTGGTGCACTAGTGGAGTCAATGCAACCCCCAGACTGTGCGGAGTCCTGGAGGTTGCACTCTATTTTTTTGCCTCCAAGGAGGTCTCCGGTTTAGCTTCCGGAGTTGCAGCCTTAGCTGCTTGACCCTTAGCTGCCTTGGAGGTTGACTTCGGGCACTCCTTGGCTACGTGACCATCTTGGCCACAGAACATGCAAAGTTTAAGGTCGAAGCGGCGCTTTCGCTCGGCTGCTGTGAGCTTTCCGTCCTTCCCTAGCTTAGTGGAAAGGTCGGGCTTTGGAGAGGCAGAGGTGGTGGCGGATTTCCCTTTGGAGTCCTTGGATTCCCTAGGGCCACCGGAGTTGGAGCTGCTTCCGGATTGGTGGTTTCCAGAGCCAGTTGGCTTGTCGGTTTTGGCGGAGGGGTTGGCGGATGGCTTTGCCTGGCAACTAACCTCGGACTTGCGCTCCCAATAGCATGCGTCGATGGCTTGAGTGAGGGTCCGGAGTTCAGAGAGGGTGGGTGGCTTCCCAACACGAGAGATCTTGTCTTTGATCCGGTCAGGGAGGCCGTTGTAGAAGTGGTGCCGGAGGGCACCTTCTCTGTAGCCTCGGACTTGCGAAGCAATGCGGTTGAACTCGACCACATACTTGTTGATGCATTGGGAGTCCTTCATGGACAGGTGGTCAAGTTGGCTCCGCGTCACCAACAGGGTCGTGGGGTCCAAAGTTTGTCTGTAACTCCAGGACAAATTCCCGGAAATTATCCATCCAGACTGGACGGAGGTTGGGGTCCTCGTCGAGGAGGAGGTCTGGTTCGAACCATTCCAATGCCATCCCTTTCAGGTAGGATTGCGCAAATGTTACTTTGGCGCGATCTGTCCGAAAAGCCTTAGGACGGTCTTGGAAGTTTAGCTCGCACTGGACTAGGAATGTCCGGAGCTTCCGGGGGTCAGTCCCATCGAACTGATCCAGTTCTCGGACTTTGGTGTGGGGGGTGCTATCAGCGGGGTGTCGACAAGAGGAGCAGGCAAGGCTGCGGATGGCATCAGCGAGGAGGGCGAGCGTGTCCTGAGGGACTTGCTCGTTCTCATCCCCGCTTCCAGGGGTGTCTTCTTCGTCGTCGCTGTCCTCAGGCCCGAGCTCTGGGAAGTCGGGGTCTTCATCGGAGGAGTCGCCTCTGGGACCATCTGGACCTTCCGGGCTTCTAGGACCATTGGGGGGTGTGCAAGGGATATCTTGTTCTTGGGGTAGATTGGACAATGATGACTCGTTGTCCTCGAGTTCAGTAATCTGCGCATCCGGAGTTGGCGAATGCTGGAGGGCATGAGCCTGGGAAATGGATGCCAGAGTATGGCAGGCGGAAAAACTGTGGAATTGGTCGACGAGGGCGGGGCCTCGGCGACTGCTTGCGAATACACTGAGTGGATTGAAACGTGGGGACGGGGGTGGGTTTGCGCCAACAGCGCGTGTTCTGGAGCGTGTGACACGAGTGGCCATGACGGATGCAAGTTAGGAGTTATAACAAGAGGAGTTTGAATATACTGTTAGAACTGAGGTCTCTGGGAGGTAACTCCAGAACTCCGGAGTTCGAGCAGGACTTGGCTTCACCATATGTGGTGCGCCCTTGTCACAACTCCGGGGGTGTCCTGTAATTTCAGAACGGGCGAAGGAAGTCGGATTGGTCTTGTTGCAAGCAACAAGGCCGAGGATGGTTCAGAAGAGAGTCTTAGAGACTCAAGGGGGTCAGAGTGAGCTTGGGAGACTGTCCAAGTCGATATTCAAACTGGAGTATCTACTACAAGTGCGGGGACTTTATATACGGGAGTAGAACATAGGTCTTACTAATAGTCTGGAGTGCGGATGCTAGGTATACCGGAGCTGTGCTCCTAAGCGGGCACAGGGACAGAGGGTGAACTGGGGCGAAGCTAGTGGCTATGTACTGTAAGCGAAGAATGGAGTGTAACACTAAGAACAAGGAATGCTAAATACAGAGGGTCCGGGGTGTCAGGAATGCGGACTCATCGAGAACGCACCGGAGGTCGCAGGAAAGGTGTCCGGAGTTGTCCGGAGTTGAGTCTGGAGTACCGGATTCGATGGATATGACACCAGCCTGATGAGCAAGCTTCCCGCCCCGCTTTTCCTCAAAGGAGATATTCTATGAGCCGTTCAGCACAAGAAGGAAGATATCAACAATGATAGCGATTTCCACTTATCATTCAGGTCCCTCACCACCAACTCGCCTCACTGTGGTTCCCCCTCCTCCACTCGGTATGAGCCTGATGGTAGTGGCTCCCTTTCTCTGTCACATTCCTATAATCCATCTGGAGGTCCAAGCACCCCATCCTCCCACACTTCGCGCAGCAGCCCTTCAAAGGGCTTGGGTAGGGTATACGTCTCCAGAGAACACCATGCACAAGCAGGTCATAGATTTCGACCCTACCCAATGCGAGACGGTCCAACACCTCTCCAACTCTGGTTTGCAGTGAGGACCACAGGCCCATCAGCCCATCTCAATGTGACAATGGAGGAGGTTGAGGAGGTTCGTTTATTTTGTAACACTGTCCATCTCACTGAACGTCAACATCAGGGCAAGGAGCTGCTACAGTTGGCTCTCGTCCACTTCCCACAGGATCTTCTGCAACAGGCATACGAGGCGAAGCGAGCAGATCGAGACACCGTTGTCCACCGAGTCGCGCAGACTGCAGCAGAGATCAAGTCGTTAGAGAGGCACCAGCGGTTCCTCTCTGCAGTTAAAGTACACCAAGAATCTCAGTTAGTAGTGGAGGAGTCGGTGTTACAGGTTGTAAAGAACGCTCTATCTCCTCATTCTTTACGGGAAGTGGAGGATGACCATGGGTTTTATCGCGCTATTTTCGCAGAGGAATTGGTTGCTCTGACAGTGGTGGAGGCTCAGATGGGGCAAGTCGAGGGCATCACCACTGAGGCCATATAATGCGGTATGTATGTAACTTCGACCAATACATTGGCTAAACTTGGCACACAGGAGGATCAGCACTCGCATTGTAGTGATCAGTGGGCCTAAGTTGGCTGGAACCCGAATTGTACTTTGTTACTTCGTTCTGTATCGATTATCGGACGTTTATGATCATTCCTTTCCCCCTTCAATCATCCTGCCAATCACCCATTTCCTGTGATATCTTCTCTTCCGATGAGTAGGCAATGCGGTGGGCAGAACAAGGTATGATTCATGTACTGTGCTGAGGTGTATTGTGACTGCTTGAGATATAGGAATATCCAAGGCCGACACAGCAAACTGACAATCTTCGTCTCCCAGGAGAAGCAGCACAAGACCCATTGTTTTTGAGTGATATGTATCCGGGTGGTCAATACCATGTGTTCCGTGCAGATCCTGCAAGCACACACCTATTTAGCACGGTTCCCAGCCATTATGGTGGCTCATCATCACAAGCTCAATTGAGACCATATCCTACCCGCGGTATGCTTATGCCGGACCCAACCTATATCCATCGGGGGATGGAAATCGCACAGCGGGTGTGGATGTCAGCACCCCATCAACCAGGGGTTCAAATTCTTGGACAGTCATTGGACACATCAACCATGATTACTGTGAGTTATTTTACTCGAGTTGATTGCGCTGTTGATGTATAGATATAGACAGGCGAACCTACACCTATTTGTCGTCCTCAGCGTGAAATGCGTGTCGCCCTGCCACCAACACCACAGCTTCCCCATGCTGAGGGTACTGGGACTGTCGCCCTAACCCCACCTGCCCATGTGCCTATCACGCCATCTGGAAATGTGACTCAATTACCACCAGCCTCAGTTACCACCTCCCTAGCAAAGATTCAGAAGCGGAACGTGTTAGAGGTAGCAAAAGCCAATATCTTCTGAGCGATGTTTACCCAAGAGGCTGTGCCGTCTAAGGTTACGCAGGAGCGTCTCATCAATAATGTGATCATGAGCGCAAAGCAAACTGTTCTTGGCGATGGTGCACAAACCACTTGTATTTATGACCACGCTCATGGATCTTCGGTCAGATATTAACAGAGATTTGAACCTACAACCGGAGGTAACAGCGGCAATGGCAGCTGTTCGACAGACTTTCAAGCATTATGCGTTCTGCCATGTTCAGCGTGAATACGGGCTCCGTCTTCCCCTATCTCAATGTGAGATCGAACATAAGCAATCCATGGTCGGCATGCTCACAAGAGACCTACAATACCTCAAGAAAACAGTACTGGTACGTACACTTTCACTATCCACTGATATTTGAGTGCTCTTATGCTGTCGAAGGTGCCCACCCCCGATGGTCCTGTCGAGATGGAAGAATATTTTACAGCCAACTTACTCGAGGATCTGGTGATCGATGTCCTTTTTCTCGATCTGCTTCAGTTGCACCACTACGTTCAAGACAACAAGTTAGATCAAGTTTTTGCCCTAGCAGCAACAGCTATTCATTCAGCGCTTAGGGAGTTCAAAGAAGGTTTTTATACAGAGATATCAGTTGCTACTGAAAACTGGCGTGAAAACTATGTTGATGTGCTAGCAGTAATCCAGCAAACACAAAGTGAAGAGTCAGCAAATAGTTGGCTTACAAAACTACAACAGGAGATGATGGCAAAGGGTAGATCCCTATTTCACTCTGATTCGTAGATTCGTAGATACAAGCTGTTGCAATCTTATCTGCATCCCGCTGCAATGATAACACTACAAATCCAGCTGAACAGCAGACAAAATGGACTAGATCCAAAAGGGTCGTACTATACCCAAAAACTGTTGCTGAACCTGAGCTAGGTAAGTTACGTAACAAAAATGCTCGCTTTTTTCTCGGTTAAGTGTAACCCGACTTTCAGATGCTAGCAAAAGAAGTTTTTGCCGCTTTACAGCCTCTAACATATGTATAGTCACTGTGGTCTGATTGGTGGGAAACTTCATTCGAGTTTGCCTAGATTCATCAGTAAATCACAACATCAGCTTTTGTCGGCTTTCACTACCTACCTTTGGGCGGCTTACACTACAAATAGTAAATACATTATTTGAAAGTGTCCTTGATGCTATTGTGTCTGACATCAGTGTCCATGACGCTGATAACAGGGACGCTTCTATCTAGTGTGCGCTCATGGACATTACGGATTAGTGACTGACCATTTGTGACACTGATCTTGGTGATGCTATTATGTAGTGTTCGTGTTAGAGATGACAACTCCAATCTCCTCCGGGCCCTCCTGTCCAACTCCGAGATTCCTTAACAAAGTTCTGGACAAACTCCTACAACTCCTACATAGGAGTTACTGAAGTCCTATAGAAGCAGTCGGAGATGGATAGGAAGGCCAGACTTGTGTCCAATGGCATATCAGTATGCATTCCTTATGTCATTTCTTTACCCTGTCTTCGCTTCATTCTCATTCCATAACTTCATGCCGTTTCCTCTTCACCTTTACCATTTCCTTATGAAGATCACTTGTTTTGCTTCGGAGTTGGTCAGACTTTGCGCTCGCACCTTCACCTACCTCATATATATATTCCCTTTCACTCCTGGGCTCTCCTCAGTCATTCCTGCTACTCCTTGGGCAGCGGCTGAGGTGAGCACCAGCTTTACTTTACCTTATTACTATTGCTAATTAGTGTAGTGGGCAATCACTGCCCTTTTACTTAGGTAAATATAGTTGTTCCTGCTACTCCTTGGGCAGTGGCTGAGTGGGCAATCACTGCCCTTTTACTTAGATTTTTCACAGTTCACTGATGGGCACTACTGTTTAGTGCTTGAGCGTCTGGGGTGCTAGATCTCATCATTCGTGACACTGTACATTGTAGCTAGGCTTCATAACATGTTCAGAACGACATGTCAGATGGACTGAGCATTGATGGACTGATATAAACATAAACTCGAGTATCTACACATCAGCTTCGACCGGACCTTCCAAACATGCCTCCTCGGCAAAGGTTCTTGTGGCCATTGCACGCCCATGATCAATAACCCCCCATCGCCTGCCTACCAGTACCAAGCCGACCACCGCTCTGAGGCTCCGAATGTTGGTTACAATCGCCGCCTTGTTTGAAACCATGAAAGTATTCTTCGTTATCATGTCTTGAGTCTCCTTCGCAATCTCCCAAGGAGTTATCTGCGCGAGAACAAGTGTTTTGTTGCGAAGCGTCCTGAATAGTTCATCTGCTGCTAGTGTGAGCACGAATATCTTCTCGAGCTCACCATATTGGACTTGATGAATTGGGGCTCCATTTCATCCCTCAATCTCAAACTTGTACTAAGATCTGTCAGATGGTTAGATCGATGTAATAATTTGTATTCACCTACCTTGACATAGCAGTTTCTCCTTTCCAGGGTTGCTGGTCTCCTAGCTACTGCCTTTGTTCAAAAATAAATCTCCTCCTCCTCGTATCCTGAGCTTGCCAGCGAAGAGGGAGGGGATACTGATACATTTCTTCACCTCGTTCTCATGCCGCCCTAAGACCATCACTAAATAGCATGCGATTCTTTGTTGAAGGGACGGGTCGTTTGTGGTATTCACAGTGAATGGTGCACGCAGGACATAGTCATTGTCTAGACATATCCCAGACAGTAATGAGCGCAGGTTTGAATGACAGACCAAGACAACTTACACCCTTCAAAGGCCTGTTCTGATCCAGCTATTTCATTGCTGCCGTCTCGATCACCCCACCACGAAAGCTCTTCGGAGACTGTGTAACGAACACAGAGTTGCTCGAGTGTGATAGAATCTTGTATCATGTGATTCAGGTTGCTCCAAGGCTGGCTTCGAGAGCGGAGGGCACGGTGGAGACTTCTGCAGTAACGTTCCATGAAAAATGTCCACGTTGACCAGACTGGACCGCAGTAGCGAATATCGTCTGCGAGATGAAGCAGACCATGGACTGTAAGTGTGCAAGTAGGGAGGTGTTCCACATGATACTGATAATAATATCTGTATTAAATATGTGAATCTACTGCATGAGATAATAGCCTAAACCTACTTTTCGTACTTCTCGACCCATTTGTGCAACCTCACCTCAACATCATTGACCTGTTGAGACATGATCATGAATTGCAGCATGAGTTCCATCAACGCACCAAGTTCACGTGTGTGGGTGTAGTACTTCTTCTTTGGGAAGCGGTTTTCGAGGAGATACGGTGCTAGATAGATGAACCAGAAGCACCATGATTCTGCCGTAAAAGTGGACTGATTAGTAGTAACGTTGTCGAGTACACGCATGAAGGATGCAGGGATGTGCCAAGTTGCGGCTGCGGTCTCTTCACCAATGGCTCTCCAGATGTGTGGGACGATTCTAAATTCGCCAACACCGATATCCAACCCCTTGAACTCTCTGGTCCACAGGTCAATGAGGTTGGGGATGATATTTTCGAGTAATAAGTGGAACCACTCCCATGGTGCTGAGCGTGCGAAATCCAGAGATCTGACCCTGCGCAGTCCAGGGAGGTCGCGTATACCTGTCTCCTTTGCAATTCTCTCCTTAGCGGCATTCGAGCGAGCGAAGCTAATCTGCTCTGAAATTTGAATAAAATCTTGATGAGCGCGCCGTGGAAGGTCGTCTCCCTTCCAAGTGGTAAGAACTTGCTGCCCTGGGTGTTGTCTCGGAGGATGGAGAGGCACATAGTGTACTCTTCCTAAGCCGTGTACTGATCTTATCTTGCATGACTGACATGGGAAGATCGCGTTGTGACCCTTGATGTTCAGGAACTTCTGAATCACAAGGATGTCGCCTAACTTGAAAATAATGTATGCATGTAGGATGAACATGGTGCTCATGCAAGTGTCATATGTAGGTACTCCATATGCGAGTTTAACAAGTTCATCGTCCAGCGGTGAAAGGAACGAGGCAAGATTTTTTGGTTGCCATGGTCCAGGGGTGATCCTGAGGCAAGTCAGATACCTGCGACAGGTGCGGAGATTTGGAGGTAGGTTGTAATTCTGTAAGATAATCGGTGTTGTGAATGGCCCATTATGTCATTTGTAAAGTAGGTAGCTGTCAGTACACAGTGCCAAGGCAATGTCGTGTGGATCGGAAAAGTACTGATGGGCGAGCTCAATACTGTCCACTACAACACGCTCTCCAGTCAGCCTGTGATAATGAGCACTACTGAACACGTCTGTGATTTCATCGGCATTGGATTGGAACCTCGCCTGGTAGCCCATAAGCTGAATTCTTGCGACGCTCTGAAATAATCCTTGCAAGCGGGGGATGAGCGGGAAGTAGGCAAATTGGTGTCGAGGTTTTCCACTGGCCTTGAACTGTGCCTCACCACAGTAGGGACAATGAGGGAAGGAAGTATATTGCGATGTGTATAGAACACATGAGTTGATGCAGCAGTCGTAGTTGACCAGTGCGATCCCAGTAAGTATTGTCATCCGCTGACCAATTGTGTATGCTGAGTCCAAGCTCATCTTGTGGTGAAACACGTATCTCATCTGTTGGAATGCCGACTGTGTGATCTGCCCCGTGACAAGCAGATTGAATGCTCGTATATTGTCCCGGTTGTGGTCGGACAGAATTCTATTGCCTATGTAACAAATCGCATACCGTCCGATAATTAACAATTCGAGTAATGTAGATATATGCACACATATTGAATATCAACTCCTCCTCTGCCTGCAGTGCAACATCTTGCAGTCCCAGATCGCCAATTTGCTCGTCGTCGCTGCCTTCTTCTGACTTATCGTCTGCAGCCCATTCCCAACCATCGTGTTCGGAGTATCCCTCTTCGGTTTGATGCGGGCTGCCAGAACTCTTGCTGTATGAGCCAGACTCACTGCTAGGTGATAGTGAGCAATTTGCTGTGGGGCCCGAGACCATGCCTACTGCTATGTCTTGATGTCCAGTGTCATCTGGGGCTCCATGTTAATCACAAACAATGAATTTTATACAATATGTACTGTTGGTGTCTGAGGCAGCAGAGTTGATAATCAGGGATGCTCGTATCCCCTCGAACAGTCCCTTGTCTGATATTTTGCGATAATGGTACCAACACTGTCAAAAACTAAGCCATTTACCGCATGCTAGAGTACACCAGCACTGCTTGACGTGGTCTCACACGAGCCTGAGGGGTTTTGAATGGTGGTAGTGATGTTGGCACATTGCATTAAGGGAATATGTACTTGTGATGAATACAGGGTCAGCAGGACAGGCGGGAAAAGGTGCACGTGATGTGCATGTGATAATTCACTGAAAATTCAACCAAGTCCAAAGTTTTGGGGCGCTGGGGTGCACGTGACTGAGATGGTCGACGCATGACTGGGACATGGCCCGTGTCCCTATCAGAGACTGCTGTCATCACACTCCCATCTACCATCATGCCAAGGCTTCCAAAGCCAAAGGCAGCTGTAAAAAAACACTCAAGGGACGCAATGCTCCTCAAAACAATTGCACAAATGAAGGAGCAGCTGGAATTTCTCACCTGTACGTGATTTCTGGATTGATGACCTTGCTGACACACCACATCTATTGAGGCAATGAATGTGCAAAACGGTGGCGCACAAGAAGACATGGATATCCAACAGGTCAACAAACTGACCTCATTCCTAGACCAAAGGGTCGCCCTGGCCACAGTGAGGGCAAGGGGTACCACATAGTCGATGAATTGGGCCTGGCCAACAACAAGGAACAATACTATCATATCTCCATTCATCTCCCCTCGCTTGTCATCTATTGGTGCTGATGGTATCGAGACAAGCGAACGATTCATAGGTCGGCAATCAAGTACCTTGACATCACTCGCACGATGAATCACCAACACAACAATCACTTGGTTGAGAAGGTTATCCGGCAGGTAGGTTTACCAAGCCTTTTCAGTCAATGTATGCGTGCATGCTCAACGATATAGGTCCAATTGAAGCTGCCTATGCTAATGAAGTACAAAAATGAATGGCCAGTGCATGATATGCTGGCCCAGTATCTGCACAATAGTTCACAAGTGAGCAAGCAAGAAGAGAAGACTGCTATGGTACGTATTCAAACTGCTAATTACATCTGACAAACGACCCCAATTGTAGAAGATGAATGGCCAAGCAAAAGCCACCGGTCTCACTGGACCAGACACCGACAAGAACGACCTTGAGAACGACGCAGATACGGAAACCAATCACGAAGACGAGCAAGAAGACGATGTTAGTGAAGGTAACGGCAATACCTCTACCAAGAGTGAGGAGAACGAGGAGAACGAGGAGAACGAGGAGAACGAGAATGACAATGAGGAGAACAAGAATGAGAACAAGAAAAACGATGACGATAACAAGGAGAACAAGAACGATAACGATAACAAGGAGAACAAGAACAAGAACGATAACAAGGAGAATGAGAACGAGGAGAATGGGCATGCCTTGGGTGGGTCTAGGGAGGATGGGCATTGGCCTCCAAAAAGGCGTCGGATGGATCACACCCACAGCTCACTTGGGGGAAGGAAGGTATGCCCCAAATGACCATCATTGTCAATGAACTCAACTTACACTTCCTGAGAATGAGAAACAGGTCCGCGGATGCCATCAATCTGCAACACGAGAGTCAACTACCAAGAGGGGAGCACCACCTGCATCCTCGCATGGATCCTCACGAGTTCAGGGGAGTGGTCTGATAGCTAACCCAAGTGGAGCTGTGGCTGACAATATCAACTTCCAGCCTGATGATCACGAAGAACTAGAGGTTACAGTCCCTCTATTTTGTCTGGGTGAAGACTGCCTGGACCCGATCCCAAAGGATATCTCAGGCCAACTTCGGACAGTGCTCATCCGTTACACTAGGTTCTTGAAGCAAGGGAAGGAAGACCTCTGGCTGGCCACTGGGATCTGCCTTGCAGTGAGGCGGTTGCATGTGTGCACAGATTCGATCGATGTCGCCCACAGAAGGAACTGGCCTGTGACCACCATTGAGTTCCAGAAAATTCTGATTCACATTCTCGAGATGTATGACAAGCTCAATAGGATTATATTCAAACTCGATGGATGCGCAAACCTATACATTTGGAATTGTTTCCTGGACAATTTGGAAATGGATATTGAAACCACCACAGATTCTGATGACATCCCAGATTTGGTTGTGCTTTCACAGTGGATAGTAAGCCCCCATTTTGTTTATGAATTGTTTCCATGAAATGAGGGTGGCCGATGATTAATGACATCTCGGTTTTATAGCTACGGTCCGAAAGGGACTGTGATCGTGATGCACACACTACTCCAGTTGTTCCCTCCGGCATCCACTGCGAGGGATGCATTCAAACCACTGCCACTGATGCACTATTTGTGCTATTTCGTCGCTTCTCACATTTGTTCACAACTGATCATGCAGGACCTCAACACATCCTTTATATATGTGTACAATGCCATGGTTGCAAGTAGCGACATAGGTGATTCAATCCACCCAAATGAAGATGATGACGATGAGGCCGATCTCATCAACCACAAAACCACCTTATCATTCAAAGGACTTGCAAGTTGCAGATGAGAAAGTGTAGATGCAGCCATAAGAGCACTTGTGAGTCTCCAGAATGGACGGCATGAACCCGGAAGGGAGGTACGTTGTGCTAGTGAGCTCTCTATTGTCTATGGGCTTATGATTTCACAGAGGCCGCGCCCTAGGCCTCGGCTCATCATTAAGGGTCCACAGGTTAGTCTGTTATTCTAATCTAGGGACTAATTATACGCAATCGATCAATTGGGTTGGCTAGCCTCAAGCAACCGGTACCATGAGTGGGGGCCCGAACAACAGTGAGAGTACCATGGACTTGAATAATCGTACGATGGGCACAGGTCAGGGCTCGACTATCCCAAATGAGGCAGGTCTAGGCGATACAGGTCCCGCTACATCAAGGGCACTGACAAAGAGGACAGCCGGTCGTTCCAAGAATAAATCAGTCAGTGGGAGTCAAGGAGCCAACCTACGGACTGGAAGGTCCACCCGATCAAAATCGCATGCAAGCTAATCATCACATCCGTCCCGATGCAAGTTTACAAGCATCGCCATTTCTGTTGCTAAATTTCTCGTAGCTTGCTCTCACTGGATGTTTAGTCACTGTTACTGCTATTTTATTTCATGCTGCATACATGCTATTGGTGCGAACTGAGTACTGAGCATTGAGCGCTGAGGGATCAGAGAGTGCCGATAACTAGGCTCTCAGACAGTGTCTAAAAGTAAACGGAACGCTAGCCAACAGTTGAGAGGACATGCTTGATGAGTGTCTTGGACACTATCTAACAGTTGGGGACACTACATAACATTTTAAAGAACATGCCTGATGAACGTCTCGGACATTGAGACAACACTGGAGTAGGAGTGTCTGTGACGCTACATCACACCGTCAAAAATGTCCACATCAGCATCGCAGGGGACACTGATTCATAGTGGCAGATGCTAGGCAACATTGATCATGGCAATAGTCTGAAGCGTAACAGACAGTGTTGACTATTGACTGTACTCTTTGTAGTGTTATGTCCATCAGCAAATTAACACATCACTTTTTTAAACTTATTGTAACTTATTGTCCCACAAGTAGAACTGCAAGTAAGTCACATCCAAGTAGAAATTTACTTGTGGAAGTAGGTTCCAATACTTTGTGATGCTTGCACCACCCTTATTCTGTGCTTATGCTCGACTTGAATGAGTGAGCAAAAAGCATGTGCTGTGGCTAATAAGTACATGTGAGTAAAATAAGTAGACTAACGGCGCTGGCTGCATCGCAACATACTCGCCACTGCTTGGTAAGCAAATGATAAGTCTGAAATAAGTAGATGAGAGGAAAAAGAATCACCTCAGGCAGCACTTTTTTCAAACTCCGATGGTCTTACAGACCCATTTCCCTTGTAGGCAATAATAGGTCTCTATGCATCTTGTGGGCCTCGCATAACCAAAATGGGACAGACCTCATTTGAGCCCCGTCTGAACCTTGTCAGTGCCTCGTGTTCACACATCTCATGGGCCTTGCATGGCCAGAATAAAACAGGCCTTGTTTAGGCCTCATTTGAACCTCGTCAATGCTGTTAGAGATGACAACTCCGATCTCCTCTGGGCCCTCCTATCCAACTCCGAGGTTTCTTAACGAAGTCCTGGACGAACTCCTATAACTCCTATATAGGAGTTACTGAAGTCTCATGGAAGCAGTCAGAGATGGATAGGATGGCCATACCTCAAGCTCCATGGCATACAAAATGTACACCGGCTGCCTCGCAAGGCAACAAGTGCACTGAGGCGCATGAACCCACCAAGTGGGTAGTGTAGTGGTTTGATCAATTGATCAATTCACAACACTAGCAAACAAATTAACCCATGTGACATAGTCACAAAAAGAAAAAGAATAAACAAACAAATAAAAAACAATAAACAAGTTAAACAATGACAAACAAGTATGCCACACATTCAAACAAACGACACCGCCCCTGGTTACACTCCTGTGTCACTGATCATTTTTATTTCCTTACGTAACATTTCCCCTTTCAGTTTATTTTACTTATATCATATTGCATCCACCACCACCTCTTACCATCACCATTCCATGCACCTAGCATGTCTGAGCATAGCCACTCCCCTACCCTGTCCTCAACCTCTTTCCCTCGCATCTCTCAGTCCCCAGAGGGCATCAACCGTGGTCAATCCCTCTCGTGTGATCGTGCACCCCCTGGAGGCTCATCTGCAAGGTTGGCCTCCCATGCTGGCTGCCATAGCAGCTGCACCATCAGCAGTGGCGCCAAATGGTGCCGCAACCCTTCCTCGTCACCTGTGCATGACACTCGTCATGACAAACATCACTGTCATCCATCCCCTGGGTGGTGGATCTCCCACCCCCACATGCCCACTCTCCATCACAAACGTGACTGCAAGGCTTGTAACACATACATGTTGCACCTCAGCACTGCCATTGCCATCAATGCAGATGGAATCCCTGAGGCCATCCATGACCTTGCTGATGACATTGCTCATCTGTGCCGACGCAACACCTACACTGACTTGGTGGGTCATGTTGACCACCTTCAGCATGACCATTGCGACCTCCACTCCATGCTTGCAGAGGCCCACGACAAGATCGCCTGTTTACATGACGCACTTGCCATGTCTTCAGGTGGCACCTCTGGTGCTCCCCCTCCTGTCCCAATTGTGGTGGCTCCACAGCCACCAGCTCCTTCTTTTGGGGGAAGGGCGCAGGCAGGTCCTGACACTCCCCCCCTTCTCCTCCCCGCGCAGGCTCAGCCTGCAGTTCCTTCTCACAAGGGGAAGGAGAGAGCAATCTCTCCTCTCCCTGAGCTACCTCCCATTCTCCCATACAAGGACATGATCATGGATGAGCTGGCCCAACCGCCACTCATCCAGGGGAATCTCTTCCCCAAATTCACCAGGTCAGAGTTCCCCCAGGGCATCCTCATTCTAGGGGATGCTGTTGATTCAAAGGGTGTGCATACCCTATTTGTTAGGATAGAGGGAAACCTCTATGCGTACCAAGGGGAGTCTCTCAAGGCTTCCCTTCAAAACATCTCAAGGGGATACATCCCCCTACTCCTCCTCAGTGGTCTACTGCCTTCACTGTCTATATGGACAGGGGCATCATGGGCCCCATCCGTCTTTACAACACTGGAGACAGTGTCCATGCCCTGTTCACCAGGGCGCAAAACGAACAAGAGGGGAAGGCCCCTCACCTCAAGCAGGTGTAGGACCTGCTCACCTTCCTCCACCTCTGGAGGAAGCATCATGACCTGGGTGCCAACAAAGTAATGTGTGCCGTGATGAAGGAATTGTTAGAGATGACAACTCTGATCTCCTCCAGGTCCTCCTGTCCAACTCTGAGGTTCCTTAATGAAGTTCTGGATGAACTCCTATAACTCCTACATAGGAGTTACTGAAGTCCCATGGAAGCAGTCGGAGATGGATAGGATGGCCAGACTTGTGTCAAATGGCATATCAGTACGCATTCCTTATGTCATCCCTTTACCCTATCTTCACTTCATTCTCATTTCATAACTTCATACCGTTTCCTCTCCCCCTTTACTATTCCATTATGGAGATTGCTTGTTTCACTTCAGAGTTGATCGGACTTTGCACTCGCATCTTCACCTACCTTATATGTATATATATTCCCTTTCACTTCTGGGCTCTCCTCAGTTGTTCCTGCTACTCCTTGGGCAGCAGCTGAGGTGAGTACCAGTCTTTGCTTTACCTTATCACTATTGCTAATTAGTGTAGTGGGCAATCACTGCCCTTTTACTTAGGTAAATATAGTTGTTCCTGCTACTCCTTGGGCAGGGGGGGCCTCCATTCCTGTGAAAAATCTAAGTAAAAGGGCAGTGATTGCCCACTCAGCTGCCGCCCAAGGAGTAGCAGGAATGAATAGTTTCCGTGTGCTACACCTCAGTAACTGTCTATCACAGTCTACTGAGACCTACTGCATACTATATGGATCAGAACAGACCTTTGAAGGGTGTAAGTCATTATGATCTGTCATTCAAATCTGCACTCATTACTGCCTGAAATACATCTAGATGATGGTTACATTCTGTGTGCACCATTTACTGTGAACAGCATAAATAATCCATCCCTTCACCAAAGAATTGCACACTATCTAGCAATGGTCTTAGGGTGGCATGAGAATGAGGTGAAGAAACATATTGGTATTTGTTGAACAAACATGACTGACTTATTAGGAATAGTCATGACTGACTCACTACCCTTTTTACTGTAGTATGCATTTAGTTACCTATTATGGTAATCTTAGATAATCATGTAGCTACAGATTCACACTCAGACTACTGAGTTTCAAGTAAGTCTCTTGACATGTAACCACCAGTTTGGACCGTCCCAACGTCCCTCAAAGCTTACTATGTAAGTCCTATCAATCATCCAATACTATTGCTAGGGTCCTCTCCAACAGTATTCCCTCCCTCTTTGCTGGCAAGCTCAGAATATGAGGAGGAGGAGATCTGTTTCAAACAAAGGCAGTAGCTAGGAGACCAGCAATCCCAGAAAGGAGGAACTGCTATATCAAGGTAGGTGAATACAAATTATTATGTTGATCTAACCATCTGATAGATCTCAGTACAAGTTTGAGATTGAGGCATGAAATGGAGCCCCAATTCACCAAGTCCAATATGGTAAGCTTGAGAAGATATTTGTGCTCACACTACCTGTTATGAACTGTGTGCACCTAACTTTTCATCTTTCACTCTTTCACCACATTCCTTACCACCTTCTGCTCCTTTAGTCACATGACCTCCCACAAGGCCAATCACATGACCAGTCACATGATACGTCCAGACCCTCGACATCATCTATGTCATCATCATAGCCTCTTGGATTACACGTTGACAATCCTTAGACTACCCTAACCCTTATCTCCATTAGATCTCCATGGCAATCTGTCACCTCCTAGATCTCCTAATCCAATCTAATCTCCTCCATTGTATCACATCCTATTTATCTAGATTCCCATCTCCACAGATCTCAGATCCAGATCTCAGGGTTCGCCTCACAGCAGCCTTGCACATCTCATCTCCGTCCACACTTCCATTCTCTACCCATGGTCATTACCGTCTTACCATATGTAGCATAGCCTTATCTATTATCACCATGTATAGTAGTGTACTGCTTGGTCTGTGTGCAGGCCTTGCCAATATATAAGGTGGCGGTCCCAGCTGGCTAAACCCCAGCCTTGACCACTTGTCTAGTTCACCGCTCTTGGGCCCCTGGGACTTGGGTTAAAACCTCATCTGCTAAGGGCACTCCCTCAATGTGGCTTGCTGGCACTTGTAGCTCCCCTGCCAGGGTTACAGGCATTCTCTCTTTGCCAGCTAGCCTCGTTATCGGCTGTTAGGTTTGGTTTTCTTCCAGCCAAAGGGTCTCTCCATTCCCTTTCAATGACTGCTCGGTGCAGTCATAACAGTTTATCATCATTTTGGACTTGCCAAGTTTATTCTTGTGGCATGGAGATGAACTGCACAGTTTATCCATGTGTGCCAGTGTTGCCTCACTTGTACAGGCAGTCTAGTTTAACGTTGTTTTGGACGGGGGTGAACCTTTTAACCTTGTATTCAGGAGGTTTTTCCCTGGTCAGCAGAGAATGCTCCTAAAGATTGTGATATCAGTGTTGAGTGTTGGTAAGAATCGTGACTGAGGAGGAGCGGAGGCAGGTGTTCCAAAAATTTGAAAAATCCAGAGGAAGATTGACAGCTCATGCTCGCTGGATGCTCGCCTGCTCACTATATATCCTCTACCCCCCTCTCAAGACTTTACATCCCGAGAAGTTGTAGCTTGCAGCTAACCATGGGATGAAAGCGGAAAAAAAAAATTGCGTTTTTTCAGCCTAATCATTGGCCTTATCATATTATCAACTTCATTTTGAGAGAATTAAGCACCCTATTGCTTGTACCTGGGGCCACGCTCGTCATTCTCGAGGCACTCTCATAACAAGTAATCAGGACCTTACTAAGCAGTATTCCATTCAGTTTCCTAGGAGGGTGGGGGATACTACCATGGCAATGGGCTCATGTCCCAGAGGGTAGAGGATGCAGGAAACCGGTCTATGGGGACGCCCTTGTGGGAACAATCCCTTGAGATTTGTGAGTCCAAGCTCCACAATGCCTACCAATCCATGTGCCTTGCCTCATTCCACCAACCACCCAGCATGTACTGGCTGCTTTTTAGATGTCCATGGGTGAATTTTAGACTTGGAGATTTCAAACTCCAGACACTGTATGGTAGCAGGTACTGAAGGCTTTTCGTATTGTAAGAGCCTGAGAACTTCTTGCTTTCTTTGGTAATCCGGGAAACTTCTAGACCAGAGGATGACTAATCGATGGTGGTATATCAACATGAGAATTTTGGGGAAGCCTGATTGGTTATGGGTCACGATATTGGTGTCGGGAGATGGTGATAAGGGCTGACATGCCCTTTCTCAGAATTGTCCAGGAAGACCTATATTTCAAGGTACACGGTGTCGTAGATGGGGTGTTCAGGTTTCTGAGCTATCAGGCAGATTGCCTGCAGAAAGACTTGTTCGCATTGCTTCCATGCTTCAAGGTGTGCAACTAGCGCAACTTCAAACCTCTATGCACCTCAGCCATGTGCAGGATAATGATGACTCAACTACTTTTTCCTTTCATTGGCATCTTCTTCTTTCCATTGATCTGGCCAGTGTGAGTTCTGGCAATGGGGTAGACGGCTCATAGTCTGGTGTCAAAACTACAGGATAACGGTTGTATGCTGATGGATGTCTCAGGTATTCCATGATCCTGGGGACTCAAATCACAGAGATCCTGCCATAGTGCACTATCGGCAAAAGCAACATTATCTGTATTTATGTCGTGGTGGACGACTGCATCATATACCTGATAACCGTGGTATGCGGGGACCCTTCAAGTGGTATCTGTACTCTATGTCCCTTAAGCCTGGGCCTGGCTATCTGTTTATACTCTGGACAGAGATCAGTAGTTTTTTGTCTTTTCGGACAGATACTAGTTTAGTGGTCATTGTGGACCTAGCTTATTTATCTGTCATTATGGACAACCTGTGAACATTTTCTGAGGTGGATAAAAGCTCATATGCTCTTGGTATCTGAAAACATTCTCTGGTAAGTTAAGCTGTTTAACGTCCTGCTTAGGACCTATTGTTATATCGTATATGCTGACCTAATTATTTTTCACTTTCTCATCACTCGTTCACCAGTCACGTGACCAAGATCACATGACATGGCCTAGACCATGACATCACATGACGTCATAACACGTGGTCACCTCACTCTTTTAATTACTGTTGCTACGCTTCTAGTTCACAGAACTCTCCCACACCCGTGGGATATCACTTACCATACTTAGACACCATTCACACCTTATCTGTAGCACAGCTTGGTCTGTGCGTATTCCTCTGCAATATATAAAGGGTGCATCCTCAGCTGGTACCCCCAGCTTTGGCCACTTGTTCCTTGGGTTAAAACCTTGGACGATAAGTGTACTCCTTCGCTCTCATCTCTTCTCGCGAGGCTTTACGGCAAGCCTTTAGTTGCTCGGCTTTGGTGTTCTTGCATCCGCATAACACCTATATGGGTTGATGACCCCATAAACAAATCTTGATCTATCTTGGTTGGATTTGAACTCCTATTAAATGGTTTTGTGCCTAGCATGATGGACAGCGACTACTTCAGCTGTGTTATATGAACGGCTTATGCTTCTGATAACTTAACTTGTGCCTTCCAAGTCTTTGCGGCACCTACTATATCTGGTATGCTGCCCTTGGCCTCGGGACTTACACTATCACTATCCCTGAACGTTGGGACCTATAATCATCTCAATAATTGTCAGTATTCTTTTTGTACTTTTAACCTTTTCAAGGCCTGAATGGCAGCCTACTCCTAAAGAGCGTCAGTGGTGAGATCACTTAACTGGAACATAACACTACCAGCAGATACTCTATTTGGGATGCTTTACAACAAAACACTCATTCTCACACAGATATCTCCTTGGGAAATTATGAAGGAGACTCAAGACACAATAGTGAAAAATACATTCATGGTTTCAAACAAGGTGGCAATTGTGACTGACATTCAGAGCCTCAGAGCAGTAGTGGGCTTGGTACCAGTAGGCAGGTGATGGGGGGTTATTGATTGTGGGCATGCAATGGCCACAAGAACCTTTGCTGAGAAGGCATGTTTGGAAGGCCTGGCTGACACTGATGTGTAGGATACTCAACTTTATATCAGTCCACCAATGCTCAGTCTGTCCAACATGTTGTTCTGAACACATTATGAAGCCTAGCTACAATGTACAGTGTCACAAAGGATAAGAACTAGCACCCCAGATGCTCAAGCACTAAAAAGTAGTGCCCATCAGCAAATGCTATATAATAGTGTCACCAAGATCAGCATCACAAATGGTCAGTCACTAATCCATAGTGTCCATGAGTGCACACTAGATAGAAGCATCCCTGTTATCAGCATCATGGACACTGATGTCAGACACAATAGCATCAAGGACACTTTCAAATAATGTATTTATTATTTGTAGTGTATTCTATATTATTGTGACTATTACTATAGCCATTTGCATTTTTTCCTGATGTGAACTGTAAGTTGTGGACTGGCTTTTTTCTTTCTTGACCTACTTTTTGTACATCAGCAAAAAATAGTTTTACGACCTCACACTTTATAGTTGGTATAGTAACTGTAGTGCTTGTAGTTTTCCTACTTGATTATATAACAATGTAGACAGATGTTTTGCTACTTAATGCTATGAAGCACACCCTTCAGATGAAAGATAGAGCACAATGTAGCAAAATATAGTATTGGTAAAATATATCTATACTGTTGTGCTACCTATGCTATAGAGGACCTGTTACACAATCTCGGTGCACTCATAATCACGAATAGCATTCATAAATGCCTGTTGAGGGACTGTGCTCATTTTTGCTGGCACCGCAGCCATTTCCACATTGGCATGGACACTACATCACACGAAAATATAAAATGAGTTGCGAGAAGTAGATAATGAGATAGCACATACCGGCCATTGTCATACACCTGCTGCATCAGTTTTGGGACTAGGTTATACTTGGCTGAGGCAGCCGTGAAGTCGCTGAGGGACTGGAAATGAGCAGCAAAGATACTACTATACTCGTATTCCTTGAATGGGACTGGTTCACACGATCCAGATGCCCATTTATCAATAGTGCACTGTAACTAAATAAAAAGTTTAGCTTGTTTACAATCCATGAAATGATACTGCCCCTACCGCTGTGAGCACAAGTGCAAAACCTGAAGTGGGAAAAGGGTTGTAATACTTCGCCCATTTGATCCCATGATCAGACTTGTTCTTGAACAGGACTTTGTTGAACAGTTGTTGTATTCCCTTATTCTGGTAGATACCCTCATGCTGATTGAGTGTCGAGCTACATGTCTTCACAACAAAGTGGCATTGAGTAACTGTCAATGTGAGGGAAGGGCTACATACATGGTAGATAAACGATAAGTTTTTCTTAAGTTTGATGACAAGGTTGCGATTCTGTTGCTGCACCACCTTAGTCATACTTGTTTCAAAGCCGAACGTTATAGCAACAATCAGCCGAGCCTTGGACTTGAATTGACCATGTAAATGGCAGCTCCATGCCATGATCTGTTTTCCAAGTTAGTATTACCGAGAGTACAAGAACATAACATACCAGCTTCAATAGAGTGATGTCGTGATCCAGGTCTGATTCATGGTGCTGATGAGCTACCTGCCATGCTGCCTTGGTCCAATTAACTTCCTGGGTTACAGTCGGAAACAGAGTCTCTGTGAGTAAAATAGCACAATAGATCTCAATGGCAGTCTCGAGAACTTGATGCATAGCCAAGTCATAATTCCCTGCCTTTGGCCAACCCTTACTCTCACTCCCAGTACTGGCTAGCTGCAGACTCAGAGTGGGAGGCTTTAGATTAGATATGTTGACATCCATGGGCTTGTCTTTGACAGACCCGTGTGTCCTTATATCCTCAGCCTGCTGACACTCCACATCAGATAGCACCACATCCATCTCATCATTGTCCTCGCATCACAGTATGTGGGCACACTTCTTGAATACCAAATTGTTGGAATCAGAGTCATAGCCCTGATGTAAAATCCTTGTAGATAGATCATAGTGAGCACACATACTCTCAGGCAATGAGCAACCAACCTTTGTTCAATTTCCTGTCTAGTCATCTCGTGCTCATGAACCCTTTTCTGGGATGTGGCAGGTTCACAACTATCCTGGTATCTGAGGATCCCCTGAGGGGTGATCAATGTCTCAGTATGTGCAAGGGCACGGACCCAGGGAGGTTGGTTTACCTAGGTATAATCTGTGTTAGGTTTGGGTGTGAAGTAGTTAAAATAATGCTACATACCATTGGTGTTCCACTTGGGGCAGGTGGGATAGTACCACTTCATACGACTAAAGGGGTTGCAAGCGCCATGTGTGCGTTCATGGTCTCATGCCCTCCCACAGACCTAGAAGTGAACTAAACATTTCCATGAGCCCCATCCAATCAAAGAGTGTGTCAAATACCGCTGAATCAGCTAAAATGGCAGGTTCGCCAGTGCTGGTGAACTGATCTTCATGTTGGGCTTCTGACCTGCATATGACTTGCTTAGCAGCCTTGGTAGCTTGTACACACTTCTGTGTGAGTTCCTTGTGCTGTTTGGCCATTGTCTCAGCTTTCTTCTGTGAGGCCACCTTTTCTTGTTCATAGTTGTATACCAATGACACAGTGGCTTGTATCAGGAACAACACAAGCAACTCAAAGTGAGAAGCAAGTGAGGCCGAAACCATAAGACAGACTAAGGTGCGGCAATGGCACACACACAGAGAATGACCTACAGCGATGAGAATTCCAAGAACGAAGGCTAATTACAGGATTTGTACTACTTATATAAGGTATTCTAACCCTAATGCCTGTTAAGCCCTAAGCAACGATCGAGATCTGGGTAAGATCCGAGCGAAGCCCTTGACCCGGGGATGACTAACGGATCAACGATCTATGGATATAAATAGGTTAATGTGATCGGTCTACGATCGGGTGTGAAATATAAGTAAGCGGATGATAAATAGAAATGGAATGACGTATCGTGACGTCATAGATATGGAATGATGTCAGAGGTCGTGTCAATAGGCTAGACTTGACGATAATGTGATGGAATGGTGCAAATGAGGGTAGCCTAGACCCGAATTAGTGAAATAATGAAGGAAATGCTAAACTAATCCCTGAAAAAGGCAAA